>JAHTLZ010000065.1:8557010-8568852 GCA_023846285.1 Phrynocephalus versicolor | reverse complement strand
TTAAAGATATTAAACCATTGATGAATGTTTTCAAGTAAAGAGCTTCACAGCAATGCCTTCCAAACTTGGTTTCTCCAGATATTTTGGAGTATAATTGTTGTCAGCCTCACCTCCCTATAAAAAAGGTCAAGGCTAAAAAACTGAAGTGCATTCGGATGAAGAAAGCTGCTTTACGGAGGAGCCAGCGAAGTGTGGCCAGTGAGGCACCAGCAAAGTTCCAAATGTGACCCAACAGCTCCTCACACACACTGCTGTGATTACCAGCCACAATATCACATTTTGTTTGAGACCGTTCCCTCCTGGCCTCCGGGAGACATAGGAGAGTATTTTACCAAATTTGGGGGCTTGCTTGCATCCTAGGTCTCCATATCTCCTTCCAGACACAATATATGATTATTTTTTTTTAAAAAAAGATTATTTTAACTAGAAGACACGAAGAAGCTTTTTTAAAAGAGATATTTAAAGCAAAAGGCATGTTGGGTTTGTAGAAGAGAATAACATATGCAGGCCATCTTAAGTCCAGGGATGGTTTGGACTCAGACCTGTACAATTAATCATCCATTACCAATTACACTGAACTGGGGTACAGGGAATGTATCACTACTAAAGTAAAAAAAAAAAAAAAACTGTAGCTTGTTCAGTGATGAAAAACAAAAGAGAAGTAAATGGACCACAGAAAGAAGAAGGAAAGATTTCGAGTCAGTTTATCTGTGGGAAGAGGCATTGATTCAGAATGAATTTAGAATTTTATACCGAATCAGAAATATAAAGAGAGGTAGAAAGAAGGAAATCTGAAGATGAAATGAATGAGAAGAGTTGCACACAAAAAATGGATGGTAGGAGTAAAGCAGTGAAAGAAACTATAAAACAGTTTGGAAGGAAATATAATACTCTAGGAAAATGAGCTGCCTAGATGCTCTAAGCATATCCGATCTCACCTGATTTTGGTAGCTAATCAGGGTCAGCCCTGGTTAGTACTTGGATGGGAGACCACCACGGAATGCCAGGTGCTGTAGGCGCCTGGAGCAGGAACTGGGAAACCACTCCAGGATTCCTGCCAAGAAAACTCCATGGACATGGGGTCACAAAGAGTCGGTCATGACTGTAAAGACGCAACACACACACACACACACACACACACACACACACAGGAAAATAAATCACTACAGTGGCCGGCAAAGGTAGAAAAAAATAAGGAAGGTATCCAAGAGGGGGAAAACCAATGAGTAGAAGGTGAATAAAGATAATAGCCATTAACTAATTTATGTAAATGTGTGAGGAAATGGCTGTAAAAATGAAGAAAATAGGGTATACCACCGAAAGACTATTGGGACAGCAAGGGGCATTAATCAAAATTATCTGTGTGATTTTTATACTAGAAAATGTAGGAAACTTGTGGAATAGGTAAAGAAAGTGAATTTAAGATACAGTAAGTTCTGGTTGAGTTTTACTGTTTGCAGTCCTGAAATCAAACAAGGATTGTCCACATCCAAATAATATAGATTAGTCTGAAATTCGGGAGGTGTGTCTATTGCATTGCCCATGCCATGGACTGAAAGTGGAAGCAAAGAATGGGAGTTTTTAATCATGGTAGATATCAGTCCAAAAATATTAGCCCAAAGTGGCCTTGCTGGCCAGACAGATAGTATAAAAATCCAATAAATAGATGAACCAAACAAAGAGAAATATATAAGTTACTGACTTGTTGAGATGGGCATGAACTGAAAAAAATGGCAATTCATTTTGGTTTGGTTCATTTTAGGGTTTGGTTTGGTCCGTTTTGTTTTAAACATTTTTTTAAAAAAATTCATTTCGTCGGTTTGTTGATTTATTTCTTTTTCCCCGCTTTGTGTGATTTAATCCATTTGACAGCATGCGGACGGGGAAAAAACAGTCAAAACTAAAATAAAACATTGACAACAACTGCACAAACTGGACTGGCAGCATCCTCATCCTCCTCATGCACATCATCATCAATCATCAACACATCATCCTTACTGGGCAGCTGTGGTGGCAGCAGCAGCAGGCCTATCCTGGCCCCTGTGGCAGGAGCTTTTTGAGGCACTGGCTTGGGGCCAACACCGGCCCCTGGTGCCGGGTCAGCGCTTCTTTTATTTTTTATATTTTCTCTTTATTTTTTTTACTGCCGACCACATGGCTTTTTTTTTCTTTGCTGGCCTCGGGCCAGGTCCGGTGCTCACAGGCTGATACTGGGCCTGCGCACTGGATCGGTGTTTTTTTTTTTTTCTTTTGCTGGCTGCAGGCTGGTTCTGTGACCCATGGGCCAGGTACAATGCTCGCGGGCTGGTACCGGCCCCACGTGCCAGATGGGTTTTATTTTATTTATTTATTTATTATAAGTGCTGTCCACATGGCCCCTGGGATAGAAGCCATGACTCTGGAGGTCATTCTGCAGGCAAATGATAACAATAATAATGAGGGGAAAACCCTTTTAATTACCTCAGCTATTCTATTCTGAGATAATGCAGGAGGGGAGTAAAGTTCTTTAAGCTTAATTGCTGTACTCTAGAGAAGGATTTGACGTGTGCAGGCGTGTTCAAACAGCCATTGTGGAAAACTCATAAGTTGCTGCCTTTCAATGGTTACAAAAGAGGCAGGGAAGGGCAAGAGGTTGGAAGTAGTCTTAGAAGGCAGGGAAGGAAGAGAGCCTGAGATTAGCAATCTACACATTGTTTATGAAAAAGATAATGGCAGAGGAAACACCTGCCTATCTATATATCCACCACTTTCACGTCTCAACTGATTCAGATAACTGTCTGTAGTCAATGGCAACGGCAAATTAAGCAGGAATTGGGGGAAAGCCAAAACGACATCGTGGTACATGACTATAACTTACATGCTTAGCATATGACACCACAATGTGTCTTATTTGTTGTACTTTAAAGTGATATATGGCTTTAGAGGGAGGCTCTCTTCCCTGCACTTCTCTGCAGACACTTGTGTCACAGCTGATTTTCCATTGTCTGAGATTAGAGATGGGGATGAATCAGGAAAGCAGTGCTTTGTTTTGCTTCGTGATTCACCAAGGTCAATGAATCACAAAAATGAATTTATGATTCTCCCCCCCTTCCCCGCCGCCCTGACAAATGGATCAATCGATTTGCAAATTCATGTATAGTTGTCCAGAGGCTTCCCAGGTCTCTCTCCTATATACCCTCCAAGAGTGATTCTGGCTTTCTAAGTTATGGACCCCTAAAGAGCCCCAGCCTGCCCCCCCCCAGCCAAGGAAAACGCCTTTGAGGTGCCTAGAGACCTGAATGATTTTGATACGCTGGAGCACTGGGCTGAAACCAACAGAATGAAATTTAACAGTGATAAGTGCAAAGTACTGCACCTGGGAAGAAGAAACCTAATGCAGTTACAAGATGGGAGACACCTGGCTCAGCAATACTACCTGTGAGATGGATCATGGAATTCTGGTAGATCATAAGCTGAATATGAACCAACAGTGTGATGTGGTCACACACAAAAATTAAAATGCTATTTTTGGTTGAATTAACATAATTCTCAAATCCCATGAGGTGCTCAACCCCACCCCATTCAGCACTGGTTAGCTTCAACTTGAGTATTGTGTCCAGGTCTAGACACCACACTTCAAGAAAGATGAGGACAAGTTGGAACAATTTCAGAGGAGAGTGACAAGGGTGCTGGAAACCAAGCACTATGAGGAAAGAGAGAAAGAACTGGGGAAGTTTAGCATAGAGAAAAGGAGATTGATGGGTGAGATGATTGTACTTTTCAGATATCTGAAGGGCTGCCAGGGGCAGGATCTGCCCTTGATCATCCCAGAGTGTAGGACACCCAACAATGGGCTCAAGTTTCAAGAACCCAGATTACATATGAATATCAGGAAAAACACCCTAACTGTTAGAGCAGCACGGCAATGGAACCAACTCCCTCAAGAGGTGGTGAGTGCTCCAACATTGGAGGCATTCGAGAGAAATCCGGACAACCACCTGGCAGATATCCTTTAATTTGTACTTGTGCATGGAACAAAAAGTTGGATTTGATGGCCTTGTAGACCCCTTTCAACGTCACTCTTCTATGATTCTATGATTCTATGATTCTATGATCCTATTGTCATTCAGTGTTGGAAACCACCTTTCAATGAGAAAGGTGGGGTACAATATTTTTAATAAATGAAATAAATAAGCTCTACAGAGCATATTTCACTTGAAGGAAGAATTTTTGAAAGAGTTGAAAACTACTCTGTGTGGTAATAGAAAATAGGTCTGCCATCCCGACTTTCGGAACAGGTTACTCACCTCCACCGCATGTGACTGAACATTCAGACTGCACTGTCACCCATGAGTAGCTGTGCCTTTTGGTGGAAATTTTGTTCTCATTGATTGCTTTTGAGATGGTGTACTGCCAGGCAATGCCAGGGTTTTTACCTTGCAACAGAAGCTAGTAGTGTGCAGAGAAAAAAAGACATGATCAGTTGAGAAGCAAATGAACTATGTCATTAAAGATGTCACATCCTAATCTGATAATTGAACAGACTCTCCCTGAAATTCTAGGTCCTCTGACTGGCATCCACCATCCTTTAAAGGTCATGTTTACTTCTAGAGAGGGGATCCATGCAGGATTGAACTGACCTGAGAAAACTCATTGATCACCTGCAGATAATTTCTTTCTTCATTTTTGTCTGAGCTATATTTCAATCCATCCTTTCTCTGCCCCTTTTAAATTAAATGTCATATTCTTGACACCAGGGTGCCACTAGGGTAGGCTCATTTTGCACCATTCTTCACTTCAGTGCTAAAACATGAATGGCATTTTAAAATGCCCTTACAGTAACAAATTACAGCAGAGGTGCCCAAGCTTTTTGCAAGGAGGGCAAGATTTGGTGAGGTAAAAAGGTGTGAGGGCCGACCATTCAACCTGAAGGGCAGAGAAAAGGTGTGGGCTCACGCACACCTGCAACAGCCACAAACTTTCCAGTTTCAAGGCACTCAAAGGGCCAAGTGGCTGTTGCACATGCAGGGAATTGGCAGGCATGCACCCAAGACCCACCACTGCTTGTATAAGCTGCCCTCCCTTGCAAGGAGGTGGGGAGGATACTGCAGCAATGGAGCCAGGGGCAGGTATGCTGGGTGGGTAGTTGGGGGTACGGACAGAGGCAGGGAGGGTACTCAAACCATAAAACTGCAAGGTGATGTCTCTAGCAGGCACGGGGAGGGGCCGAATGGTGGGGATGCACGACAGGATGGGTCTGCAGGGAGAAGAGGCTGTGGGCCACTCAAAATTTTAAAACGGGCCGCATTTGGCCCCCAAGCCGGACTTTGGACATGCCCGAATTACAGTAACAAAGTCTTGTGGGATCTTTAGGATTCACAGATTTATTTCAGTGTGAGTTTTGGAGAATTGAAGTAAATCTACATTCTCTGACACTTGGGAGTGCACAGTTCAGGACACAGGTTTATGTACACTGTGTACATGGTTTATTTTTTTAATGGGTCAGACTTGATTTTTTGACCTGGAATCCACCCAACTGTTCCTTTTTTGCTGGGGACAAAAACGTGTTTTCAGTAGGCTTGAGTCTTGGGACTCTGAACTTGGCACCCAAGACTTGCACTTGCACTTGGGACTCAGACCCCAAAACTTTCCAGTATTCCTAGTATCTCCATTAACTTTTGTTTCATAGTTCAGACAACATCCCCACTGAAGAAAGGCAAGTTGATATATTCAGGAATTCTGTGTGTGCAACGGTCTGCCAAAAATAACCCCTTAACCTTAAAAACATATGCACACACACGCACATCTGCTGCGCATAGGCTTGGCATGCGACAAGTGGATCTGGCCTTTGTTTTTAGAGGGTGTGTGTAGGGCACCTAGGTATGTTCTCCAATAGATGGGAATGGCTAGGTGCTGTGTCTTCTGCTTCTCCACCCCACTACTTCAGGTCATGTCCATATGTTTTGGACCACAACTCCCACAGTCCTTTGCCATTGTCAATCTAAGCTTAGAATTCTGAGAATTGTGGTCCAAAACATCTGGAGGGCCGAAGTTTGGGCATGTCTGAGTGCTTTAGGCCGTTGCTTCACTTTGCATAACAAGAGGGCCAAGTCATGAAAATCACTTCTGCCTGAAGCCAGCCTTGGCTTTTATCACCTCCTTGGATGATGAGTCATCTCTTTAACCCTAGTCATAGAGATTTTGTGGGGATAAAAAAAGAGATCACCCAATATATTGGCAGATCTCCCTAAAAGGAAAGTTTGGATATCCACGTAACAAAGAACAAAATTCAGATATCGCAGTTTATAAGCCCCCCGCACCCACATACACTGTCCACTTTAAATGACATTTCATTATGCATGTGTCAACTTGTCTTCCTTTTCCATCATGGAACATTTAATTTTCCATAGCTCTAGATTTATTGGGTGGGGACAGGAAGGGGAAAGCATGCTTCTCTTTCATTCTGGCTAAGAAGAAAGACGGAGCAAACCCAGTGGCGTAGCTAGAGTTTGGAGCGCCCACGAACAAAGTCAGTTTTTGTGCCCTCTCCTCCCCCCCCCAACCGTGTCTCACCCAGCCATCGGGGGGGGCAGATCCTGGGGAAACAGTGGGGGAGGAGAAGAAGGGTCTCTCCTTCTCATGTCCTCTTTGTCGGTCTCCTTTCCAGATAAGGCTCTCCTGTGCAAACCACACAGCATGCAGGCATTTTTCCCCAAGTATCACCTCCTTGGCATGCGTCCCCCTCCTCCTTTCCCCTGGCTAACACTTGGCGATCATTAGCCCAGGGAAAGGAGGAGAGGGAAGCAGGTGATGGGGTTCTTTTTCCAAGCAGCACGTCCATCACATGCTTCCCTCTCCTCTTTTCCCCAGGCTAACTATCATCAAGCCTTAGTGGGGCAAAAGGAGGACTGCTGGTGGGATGGTGCATGGCTTCGTCCTCCTGCTCCCTCTCCAGGTACCCCCCAAATTGCTGTGCACCCCAGGGCAAATGCACTCTTCCACCCATCCCTACTTATGCCAGTGAGCAAACCATGCTGATGGATGAACATTCTCTTCCATCCCATCAAAGCAATTTCCACTCACTAAACAGTGTTCATTCAAAATATGGAATAAATAAAACTAGGTACGTGAAGCCTAGCAAATAATTCAAGTTTAAACACAAACTAGGAAAGAGATGGCATATTTCTAGTTCTTAACACTTTCTCATAGGCCCATCCACAAGTCTACTCCATTGTCATTTTGATAAAGAAATTCCATTTATATATTCATGCATTTTAGTCATTTATTTTATTTATTCTAATGCTTAAATATTCTAATGCATGACATTAGAAGATGCCAGTGAGGGCAGTAAATAGAAGAATTTGCCAAGACTAATTTCTTTGTGAGGCTTTAGCTGTCAACCCCCACACCACACCACATTACGCCATAGTATCCTGTGATTAATTTTACTTCCCCATAACATGATCAACCTATAGAAGTGTGAAGCGTGAATTATGTACTTTAAAACTGCCATGATGAGAATTAAGGAAATACTGTATGGCGGGAGTAGCCAATATGAACCCAGTGTCACCGTGTTAAAATCTAAAGAGAAATGCATATTCTATAGTAGGGCTGGTGACATGAAAAGCTAGTGTAAGACCACCAATATGGCATAATGTTTATAGAGGTCCATTCAATCATTTTTAAGACAGGAAAGGGATGTAGCTGCTTATGGAATAAAGCAAAATTTAGCAAGAATATAGAGCAGAGAGGAAGAAACCACCAGGAATGAGAAACTTCAATGTGTTGACATAAATAACTGCAGATAAACATACAATTCAGGTAGCTCACTGTTTGATGATACTATATAGAAAATTCATTTTGTGGGAGAACAGATAAAATGGACAATTTATTTTCCAGATCTATGAACCAGATCATATTGCAGTCCAAGAGTTCTGGGAAAGACCAAAGATGAAAATATACCACTGACTCCAGCAGTATGCATCCTTCCAGCAAAACTAATAGCTTGGCTTTTTGCTTTATTGCATGACCTATTGCTGATAAACACCTAATATTAAGCAAATATAAAATAATGCAGGAGCTTTTGCAGAGCGCTGGAGGTATAATGAGTTTCTCGTTTGCACACACCTGGATTGAAAATAAACTAGTATATATCATATGGATTTTTGCAAGAGACACATGGAGGAAAATGATACTGGTAGCAATAATAAAATCCAACTGTACTTCATAAAGCATACTTTGCAACAATTATATGTCACCAAATGAATGTCAACCTCTGGAGAGTCTTCTCAGAGTTTCTTAAGAATATTGCCCAAGACCACACAGGCTGATGCAAAGGTGAGCCATTACTGCTGGAGTTTATACAACTACACCTCCTCCTTGTAGTTTGAGTAATCGGGAAGGACTTTTCTCAGCTGGGGTGACTGTCAATCTTTTCACCATGAACCAATCATTCCCTCCTGCCTCCAAATCCAAAAAGAATCCCACCTCTCTAGGGAGTGTTCCTTTGCCTCTCTTTACTTTGTTGGAAGTCAGAGTTTGTTTGCAGTGGTGAAATGCCTGTACTGTAGGTAAAACTGTGCCCATGACTTGTCTCTGGAACTAATACCACCCCTTCTGCTCCCAGACACATTTCAAAAAATAATAATCTGTGCCTCAATCAAACCTGGAGAACTGGCACTCAGTTTTTCACAAGGTTTCCACAACTGGGATGCTGCGGAAATTGAAGTGACAGCATACAAATTCCACTGCCTGTCATCACTGTCAAATATTTCTTCTGGGACACTTCTGTGGAACCAATTTGCTGATGGTCTGCTCAAATATGGGACCATCCCTGTCTGGTGCCATGTTTCCTTTACATAATTAAGACACTTCTCAAGAGACTTCACTTTTGTTCAAAAAGGACATATACATAATTCTTTTATAGGAAGCAATGACTCATCCGTAGCTGAAGAAGAATTGATATACAGTCACCTGCACCTCGGAGCCGTGCGGGGGTGGGGGGCGATTGGGTCACTCTGCACCACCCCCACGCTCCTCCAAGAAGCCTCGGAGCTGCGCGGTGGGGCGGCGGCGGGGGATCTGGTCGCTCCGCGCTGACCCCCCGCGCTCCTCCAAGAAGCCTCGGCGCCATGCGGGGGGGCGGGGGTGATCCAGTCGCTCCATACCGCCCCTGCACTCCTATGAGAAGCCTCAGACAGGCACACGATTGCCTCCCTGCCCCCAGGCCCCACCCCACCTGCTTCCGCATATTGTGGATTTTCATGCATTGCAGGTGGGGTGGGTCCCTAAACCCCCCCCCCCCGATCAGCCAGAGGTGACTGTATCTCCACCACTTTCCCCCAGAAGCCTTGCATCACCAGAAAACCAATGTTTTGCTGAACATTGGAGGATAGTTGCAAAATAAGAACTGACTTTGAGTTGTATCCAAAATACAGCATAATATTTATATTCTGTTCTGAAGGCAGAGCTATGGCCAAGGTGTCCCAAAGTGACAAGACCTCTCAGAATATAAAATATTACAGTAGGATGCCCATGTCCACTGATTCATTATCCACTGATTCTGTTATCCACAATTGGCAGAGGAAAAAATTAAATAATTCAGCAGCCCCAAAGCAAGCTGTAAAGCAAGCTGTTGTCACAAACAGCAGCTGTAAAGCAAGCTATTCTCACAAACATCATATGTAAAGCAAGCTACTGTCACAAACAGCAGCCATAAAGCTAGCTACTGTCTCAAAACAGCAATCATAAAGCAAGCTACTGTCAGGAAACAGCAGTTTGGGGGTGGGTGGGCAGGCGTTCTCTCTTATCCACAGTTTTCATTATCCATGGGAAGGCCTGGAACCAACCCTCAGTGGATACCGGGTCCTACTGTATCTCTTTTGACAATGGAATTGAACATGGGATTGAATGGAAGGCTTTCTATGGAGATTCACAATCTGCAGTTGATGAATGCTACCACATTATTAAAGCTACTAATCTGGAAATCCCTCAGTCTACTTCACTGGATACTTCCCCGAAACATTCCAGCCATTTGGCAATTCCTGCCAAATGTACAGCTGGCAAAAAAAAGTGCCTTAAACATTTCCAGGTCCTTCTATCCGACTCCTTCAACTCACCAACCACCCGACTTCAGACACAACCCTCAGCAGCTTTAAACCACAGGGCTCAGACTCATAAAATATACTGCTTTGTACATTCAGAAACCTCAGACTCTATGACTAAGATCTGCCAGATCTATTCGGAAGAACAAAACATCGCTCAGGGCAAAAGAAAATTAAACAACAGCCAAACTGAACTTTTTAAAATAAACAGTCCTTTTTCTGCTAATTTTGATTTCAGAGTTAAAATAATATATACTCTAAACCACCTGTGTATCTATTTCTCTGTTCCATTTATCTGACTCAGTTGAGCAATCCCCTTGTTTCTAATTACATCAGTGGGCCATCTTTTTTTTAAAAAAATGCATGTCAACAGATTTGTTAGATTGGAAGCATTCTATGGGGTTTCTTTCTTTAAATTGTCACCTTTCTGCACTGTGTCTTACTTAAGACTGTCAACTTCCCATGGATCTTTGTGGAAATAGCTACATGCTTGGCCATTAGTACTACAACTCTTTATAATGGAGGCTCAGTATAGTAAAAGAAATGGCAAGAATGAATATTGGAGTACATTAAATTTGTGGGCATACAGTAGATACTAGGTATGCTATATTTTATTTCGCAGTAATGACACACAGTGTCATTATGGGACCGTAGTCCTAATAAATGAACAGGAAAGTGCTGCCATTGCAAACACCACTACATAGGGCACTTTTACACGACCTCTAAAATCCAGTAGCAACTTAAATTCGGACCAAAGATCGTGGGGGTTTGTCGCTCTTCCTGTGTCCCCACCCCTCCGCACTCCATTTTTCCTGTCTGCATGATGGGAGGGAGAAAAAAATGCAGGCTCACCTCCATCTGCCGCTCGAAGCTACCCCAAGCTTCCCCGTAGTGATTCCTGTCTCTTAAAGGGGCAGCGAGCAAAAAAACAAACAAACAGAAGGCAAGGGAGCCCTGCATTCACAGCTTTACAATGTGCATTGGAAGATTTTTTTACCTCCTGGAGGCCAGGTACTTGAAAAGTGAACTGGGACGCGCTTAGGTGGGTGTGATCATACTTTTTTTTTTCAAAGTCTGGAGCTGGTGTGAAAACATTTTTAAGCTCCGGATCTGGGAGCCCTTTGCCTCGGATTTTAAGGGTCATGTAAAAGCACCCATAGTGAGATCAACTAATGCTTGTCCAACCAAAAAAGAAGCACCACAAACATCAATATTGTACATGAATGTACCCCAGTGAAGATTGTAAAAAACACAGGAAAATCTAGTAAGAATTCAGGGCTGTTGCATTTTTTTAAGTTTGTCTTAGAAATAACACATGGCAGGATTTCCAAGAAGTGTGAAGAAGAGACGCTGATTCTACATTAGATTTAGATTTTGCACACAGATACATGGACAAAGAACCTGTGACAGAAATGCAGACATGTGTGCTTGGTTGATTGACTATGAGACAGCCTTTGAGAAATTGTAATGCATTCACTGTTTTGTTGATAAACAAATATGCAAAATATATTCATAAATTAGCAACCTGAAAAAAGTGGACTGAAAATTGAAGCCGAGATGACAGAGGACAATAAAGATGTTTAATGAATTGCCTTGATACTGTTATTTTAACTACCCTCATTGGTTCAAATGCCATAACTGTGGTTGAGGAAAAGATGACAAATATCTAATATATTCTCTCCTTCAGGGAAAAGAGATAGCATAGAAATAAATTTATTATTATTATTATTATTATTATTATTATTATTATTATTATTATT
>JAHTLZ010000065.1:8521556-8553431 GCA_023846285.1 Phrynocephalus versicolor | reverse complement strand
AAGTAAGTAAGTAAGTAAGTAAGTAAGTAAGTAAGTAAGTAAGTAAGGGGTCCTCGACATATCTGGGTCAATAGTTTTATCCATTGAGGCAAGTGCTTGGGTCAGTGGCTAAAAGTCCTTTAAAACATTGTGTGCCACTTCTCCTGACAGCACCCCCCCCCCCGCATTGTGGCAGAGTGGCGTGCAATGTTTAAAATGACTTTTAGCCACCGAGGCAAGCACTTGTCTCGGTGGCTAAAAGTCATTTTATTGTGTGCCACTTGCCTCGGTGACTAAAAGTCATTTTAAACATCACATACCACTCCCCCAGCTCACAAAGGGGGAGCTGCCAGGCCCTGCTGGATTTCCACCCCTAGACTTATACTCAAGTTAATAGGTTTCCCCAGTTTGGGGGGGGTTAAATTAGGGGCCTCAGCTTATACTCGGGTCGACATACTCGAGTATATATGGTAAGTAAGTAAGTAAGTAAGTAAGTAAGTAAGTAAGTAAGTAAGTAAGTAAGTAACCATTCAGGTCCATTCTATTCCATTATTTACCTAGTATCTTATATTTACCTAGTATCTTGTATTAAAAGCTGCTTACTTAGATGCCCTAAGCACATCCGATTTCGCCTAATTTCGGAAGCTAAGCAGGGTCGGCCCTGGTTAGTACTTGGATGGGCGACCACCAGGGAATACCAAGTGCTGTAGGCGCCTGGAGTAGGAACTGGCAAACCATTCCAGTATTCCTGCCAAGAAAACTCCATGGTCATGGGGTCACAAAGAGTCGGTCATGACTGTAATGACACAACACACACACACACACACACACACACACACAGTCATTAGCACTGTTTTAATATTGGAATGTATTGTATTTCTTTTAGCTAAACTCTTTTAAAAAAAACAGAATTCAAACATCTTGGGAATTGCAAGAAGGGAGTGCAGGAGACAGGCAAGTGGGGCTAGTCCAGCTTAGAACAAATCCCAGAGAAAACCCCAAAATCAGCCCCTAGGCCACCCCATCCAGTATTATCCTAGAAACCTAGAACCATAGCTCTCGTAGAATTGGAAGGACCCTCTAAGGTCATCAAGCCCAACACTTTGTTCAGTGCAGGAATCCAAATCAAAGAATATCTCAAAGGGGTTGTCTCCATCTGACACTAAACTGAAGAATATTTACCAAAAAGGATGTGCAGGTGGAAAACACCAAGTTTTTTTTTAGGGGACTTCTTTTTTGGTTAGGGGTTCTTTGAGGCACAGACCTTTCTAGTGAACCAGAAAGTAGGCAAATGATTTGGATTATTTCATTTCTATTTTCCAATTCTGGTTTCCAACTAAGACCCAATGAAGCTCTATAGAACTCTCAAAACCCATTCAAACAACAACAATCTCAAAACAACAGGCAAACATCCACTTCAAAAGTCGACAACAACAGCATTACATGGGGAAGGAAACAATAATTGCCAGACTTATGTAGACACAAATAGTACTTTAAAATTCACATTTAACCCCACATTCACCATTGTTACCATCCTTATCAATTCATCCACAGGGAACGATAAACGCACAACAGCAGCATCCAAGTAAAGCACGCATCCACTTAGAAAGGCCTCTACAGGCATTGGTTTTCGAAATTAATGCATTCGCCGGGACGTTTCATATTGTTGAAGATTCAGAAACCAGAAACGCACAGGGGTGCAATGCATCCTGTGTACTGTTTTTCATAATGCATTATGATAAAAATCATCATCCGGGGTATTGCGGGAAAAAATGTAAACAGAGGCATTATCTTCAATGGATTTCCTTTCATGAACTGAAAATTACAATAACGGAGGCATTCGTAAATGGAGGCACGCCTGTATTATTAAAACCCTCCCAACCTAATCCTCAAATAAGAAGAACTGGGGTCATCTCTGCCTTCTATCACTTTGGTAGCCTCAGTTCAATGGTGCAGGAAAACATCAGGCCAAGGGAAAATATCTAGACACTCCAGACAACAGTGAAGGAAATGGGGGTAAATCCCTCCAAATCTTACTTCACAAATAAATGGGGGTAGGACTGAAAGCCGGTGCTTAAAATGCAGTTTGAGCCCCATCCAGGTTGCACCTTCAATTGCCTTCCTAATGCTTTCTCTAAGCTCCAACGTTTCCAGCAGTGATGAACCTGCAATAGTCCTTTCTGTCCAAATCCGTCGCTACCCTACATTTCTTTGAACAAGTTCTGCAGATTTAAACCAGATGGCCTTAAATGACCTATGCTGGAATCCCAGCAAAATCTTTTAGTGTTAAGCTAATTAGTCCCTAACAAAATGTTTCAGTCTTGAGCTAACCAATTGTAAACTAGATTTATGATTTTTTTTTAAAAAAAAGTCTCCTGCCTGTCTTCATTTAAGATGACACAATGACATTACCAAAACCATATGCTAAAAGCTGGGATTAGTTTACATTTCCAAATGATCATCCTCCTATCACATGCCTATTGCTTTGGCCTTATTTCCTCTGCTCTCCTTCCTGCCAGAATCTGCCTATTTTGCAGAATTGCATTCACAATTCATTGCAGTGATTGTGTGCTTTGGCTACATCAGTTTCCACACGCTTCTGTAAACTTCCACTCAGTGTGCTATACATACTGGCCTGAGTCCTGCTGGTGTTTCTATAACTAGCCACATCTGATCACTATTCATTGATAAGATGCCAGAGAGCACCCCTGTTGCACAACTAAGGATGTGAAGAAGCACACTGGCCAGGTATACTTCATCACCTCAGCACAACTACTTAATGCAAACCTTGTGCAAACACCAGCAGAATTCTAACTAATAGATACTTTTTTTACGTCAGGCAATTAGCACAACGAGGAGCAATGAATCTGACAACTCCTTCCCCTTCTTGTCGCCTTTCTAAGAGCTGTGCTTCCCAGCTTTTTCCAGCTGATAGCAGGTATTGAGGAGCCTCAACCTGCTTAGTGCTTTTGTAGCCAGATAGGTCCTTGCTGGTATGGACAATGGAGGTAGATGACCTCTAACAACCAGTGGAGCTCCTACTACATCTACAATGTTGTGGGAATGAGGGTACTGCTGCTATCAACTTACTACAGAGTTTCATCCATGACTACCTCCTGCTTCCTTCTTCTTCCTCTTTTTCCACCAACCCCTGATTACTTCTCCTTTTCCTCTTTGGCACTGCCTTGTCTCCACCCAGGTGGGTCACACAGATGGGGGGGGGGATTAGTCTACTGAGGGAAAAGCTCTCACTAGAACGTATTGCTTCCGCAGCATCATGATGGCAGCTGCCTCTTCCTCCTCTTCTAGACTCCAAAAGCCTCTACTTGAATTGATTGGCATTCCTGTGGGCATGGCAACTTTGATTTTTAGAAATGATGGTGGCAACAGCTCTGGGGATGAAGAAACACTACGAATGGGGGCTTCCTCCTCCTCCTCCTCCTGCTCCACCACCACCACCTCCTTTTCTTCTGGTTCTATATAAAGCCAAGGCTATCAGGATGTTTATTTTTCATGCCAAGTGCAGTTCCCTGGAGACTCTGGTCATGGGGAGCTGCTGCTGCTGCTGCAATATGATGTTTGTGAGTGGCCACAGTGACAGGTGGTGCTTCTTGGGCATTTTAGCCAGTGATTGAGCACAATGTGTCCCTACCATTTCTGTGTACCTCACTTTAAAACGGATGTTGACAACCTTGAACGGGTCCAGAAGTTGGTGACCAGAATGGTTAAAGGTCTGGAAGAAATGTTGTACGGGGAATGTTTAGCCTTACAAAAAGAAGGCTGAGAGGGGATATGATAGCGATGTTTAAATATATGAAAGGATGTCATATCAAAGAGAGGACTAGTTTGTTTCCTATGGCTTCAGAGACTAGGACTCAGGGCAATGGTTTCAAATGATAGGAAAAGAGATTCAATTTAAACATAAGGAAGAACTTCCTGATGGTTAGAGCTGTCTGGCAGTGGAATATGCTGCCATGGAAGGTGGTGGAGTCTCCTTCTTTGGAGGTTTTTAAGCAGAGGCTGGATGGCCATCTGTCAGAAATATTGTGAAGGGGGTTCCTGCATGGCAGGGGGTTGGACTGGATGGCCCTTGAGGTCTTTTCCAACTCTATAATTCTATGATTCTATACCATCAGCTCTGTTCTCACATACTCCAACTGTGTGTCCCTCTTCATCAGACACTGCCCTAATTTTCTGGGACCCACCACTTTCTGTCCTGTGAGGCTTACCTAACACAGATAACCTGAGACAAATTAACTGGTCACAGTCCTTGATGAATTAATGTAAAATCCCCTAGCATACATGGTGCTGTACCAGAGGTGGCGTTCATAGCAACAGATTGTTGGACTCTTCCATTAGGAAGTCTGATGACATCAGCAAAGATCGTAGTCAGTGCTGGCAAGAAGAAAATCCCTACTGGGTTGGGTAAAATTGGTCATCTCCAGCAGCTGTTGTACCAGCAGCAATTACACTTGGGAGAAAGTGGCTCCTGCTTGTTCAATGAGGTTTTTGGAAATTTGCATACAGAACCCATGAGCAGTCTGATGCCCCTTTGGATCCAAGCTATCTTACGCCACACTCCATCAGAAGTATCTACAATATCTCCTTCCAACTGTACTGCAATCCTCCATGGAGCTGAAGTACCAAACAAAAATATGGATTTTTCCATCAGCAATATATTGTTGTCAGCTGGTCCCTTTTGGGGTGGTTTCACCCTGAATGGACTCTTAAGAGCCGTTAGTTTTACAAACAATCTGTTCCTGGTGGAGCTGACTATTTCTAGGATTGGTTTATTGATATAAATCAGCAGGCTTGAACTCTACCTCATGATATGGCTCCGGGGATTGCCCTGATGAGCACCTGCACTTAAATGGATCACTACACCACATAGCATGGTTTTCCAATCAATTCCAAACCGGTTCATAACTCTGTGTTCTTCTGCACACCGTTTACTCTGTGGCACAGATGTTGCAGTGAGCAACACCAGTGGGATTTCTGAAACAGATATCAAGAATAAAACAGAGAGAAGGAAGCTTACTTCAAAGACGAGTGTCTCATTAGTTGGGCCAGCTGCAGAGATCCTTTCTGGATGGCTGAAAGAACGTTGATAGTCAAACACTGTCCCGGCAAAATAGAATTTTCCAGGCCAGTCGATTGTCCAGTCTTTTGTTAGGTAATATTTCTTATTCAAGTTCCGCACTGCAAGATAACTGGTGGACATCTGGAGCTCTTGGATTTCAATACTGTGAGCTCCTGATGGAATTGTCACAATGGGGTAATAATCTGAAAGGGGTAAAAAAAAAAAGTGCTGCAATTTATGCACCCTCTCTGTTGTGAACATTTATAATGATAATGCCAAATGGCAACTTTATCCTTTGTTACCCTGGTCAACCATGGACATGGGAACTGGATCCAACGACATGCCAACATTCCTGCCTGATGGTCATTCAAAGATTCCCTAATCCAGTGGTAACTTCAGTGAAAGAGTCTTATCTCACACTGCCTTAGACTAGTAGACTGCAGTAGTCCCCCGCCACATTGCGGTTCATATATTACAGTCTCAGTATATTGCAGATTTTTTCAGGAGCAGCTCAAGGTCAGTTTGCTGAGGTGTCAGGAGGGGGTTAAAGCCTCTCTTTGGAAGTGCACACCAGGAGGAACAACCCCAGGTCTGTTTGCTGAGGTGTCAGGAGGGGGTTAAAGGCCTCTCTTTGGAAGTGCACACTGGCAGGAGCAGCCCAAGGTTTGTTTGCTGAGGCATCTGCATTTCACAGATTTTCCTTTATCATGAGTGGGTCGGGCACCTGACTCCTGAGATAAATGGGGGAGTACTGTATTTTACTTACATGCTGCTTGCATCTGAAATCAATAGAACTCTCAACAGAACTCAACATGATATATGGGTTTCAAAAGGGTATGTGCAGAATCGGATTATTCTGGCTGGGGATCTAATTGCTTATTACATGTTCAAGGATGAGAATAAGAAATTGCAATTTTTTTCTCTCCTTCTGTCTTGTCTCTGCCAAGGTTTTCACATTCTAAAGAAAGATGTTTACAGAAACAAGTAACGCAAACTGCACAAAAGTGTGATGATCACAGCTTTATTTCATGCTCCCCCACTTTGCAACTTTTAGAACCACCGCCTTCTGTTCTCCAATGGCAAGGCCATCAGTTTTGTGTCGAGACATATACTACAAATTGTGCAGAACCTAATAGGATAAAAGAACTCCTTGTATCGCTCTTGTTCTGCACTGGAATCTCATGAGGCTTAAGCATTCCACATCAAAGCCACTCATTGCATCCAGAAAACCTAAATTGAGGACAGTGGTGATTTTAGTTAGTGCTTTTTGCATCTCTGGTCCATATCCAACCCAATTCCTTTAACACAGGGAGGTAGTCTGCATGGTTCAGTTGCCAGTCATCAGATATACCTTGATGCAAACACACATGTGCAGACTGGCTGTTTCAAATTATTCCATGTTTGTATAGTATTTTTATTGAATGTGGAAGAAAGTAGGAGCCTATGATCATATCAATTAGTGCTGCTGGCAACATATCTTGATTTGATCTTGACCTATTTTTTCCCCCTAACTATTCTAGCTATCTCCTGAGCTGGATCAGTAGAGAACAAATGTATGATTTGATTTTATAATTATTAAGAGTTCTTGGAGGGCCCTTTATCATCCTTAGAATGATGGTTATTTCATTTTCTAGTTTACATCTGAAGAAATGAGATAAAAATACAAAGCAGGATCCAATTACTGCATGCACCTCTAATCTCTATTTTTGACATCTGGAATCATGAAGTACAAGCAGTTATACTGAAAGAAGAGATGCTGGAATAAAAAAACCCTTGGCTTATATTGCATGAGAAATGTGTTTTCTCTTACCATTAGTTTTATGCTGTGTCAAGTAATGGCCTGAGAAGAACATACATGTAGAATTATCTCCTTTGCAGACTCCGCATGCATCCAAAACAGCTTTGGATCCAAGTTGATGATCACACCCAACTTGCTGCAGTAAAGAAAGCCAGTGTCAAAGTCTAAAAGAGAACACATTATTCCTTTTTCTTTAGAGGGAAGGCCAGCTGTCTCATAGTTATTCTTCCTTAAAAACAACACCTTCTGGATGGAGGAGAAATATGTTTGGTCCACATGTTGATGCAAGCATACATAACATTAACATTTGAACAAACATACACATCCCTACACTATTTCTGGAATTCACACCTCTGAAGATTTTGCAGTGGATTTGCTTAAAGAAAGTGCTACCTGGAATGCTGGCTTGTCTACTAAACAGACGAGATATAGGTCTAAACAAATAAATAATATAATATAATAAAGTGTACAAAGGTATATTTGTGAAGATTCTCAGTCATCCAGGTGATGTTATCTGGAAGTTGAGTCATGGCAACTGGACTTCTATTCTTGAGAGATCCAAACATTTCACTACTCATCCAAGCAGCTTCATCAATCTGAGGAAAGTTTCGGTGAGGCCTCCAATTTATAGTTCACCTTGATTTCACATCATCCTGGTCTAAACAGGCTTGTTAGGTGGGAAATATCCTGAATGGGCTCATAGGTAGAGAATGGCCTAGGGTGCATGAAACTCCTGCATATGCAATCCTTCCCATCACCCTTTAAGTATGAGTTGTTAGCTGTGCCTTTGTTGGTGGAGGTGTGATGTGCTTCTGATTTGTTCGGAAATTAATGAAAAGGCAGCATAATAAGTTGCAGGCAGATTGTGCCTGAGTCCCCAACCTCTGTTGAGAGAGGGTTTTTCAAAGGGCACTCATGCAAAGATGAGGAGGTACACATATTAGACATTAGAGATGGGCACGAAACGAGCAATTTTTCATTTTCGTTTTCATTTCTTCATTTCATTACGTAATGAAACGAAAAATGAATTTTGTCTCCAAAATGAAACAAAATGAACCGAAACACCAGAAATTTTGTCATGCGTTTCATTTTCATTGAACTGTAATAAATGCTACCGAAACAGCAATTTTTCGTTTTCATTTTTGTTTTTTCATTTTGTTACATAATGAAACAAAAACGAATTTTTTTGCAAAAATTCACAAAAAATGAAAATGAACCGAAACAGACTCCCTAAACGACAAACGACAAACGAAACACCATTTTTTTTGAGTCGTGCCCATCTCTATTAGACACAGAAGATAGCTGGTTTGAGAGAATGGTCAGAAAAGCCATGGCTTGGGGCCTGAGTATCTGGCAGATACTCCCAAAGGTCAGCGTCGGCTTGACCCAGAGCATCCTTGGCACTTTCGCTCTGTGTGGCCACCGTGTGGGAGGCCCATATGGTTGTTACCCATAACTGGGCCTTCTCGGTGGCTGGTCCCGCATTGTAGAACAAACTACCTTGCAAAATGCACCAAATTGAGTCCCTAGCTGCCTTTTAAAAAGCACTAAAGACCTGGCTTTTTAGGGAAGCATTCAGCAATTGCTAATGTGTTGCCCCCCCCCCCCGTCTTGCTGTATCTTTCTTGCCACCCTCTAGTGTTTGTCTCTTGCCGGATCTTTGTATTCCATTGTGTGTTTAATTTTTTAGTGTTTATTATTTATTGGTCTGCTTGTTCTTAATTGTTGATTATTTATTTGGCTTTTGTGTGAACCACCCAGAGTCCCTTCTGGGAAATCGGGAGGTCTAGAAATGCAAAAGTGAATGAATGAATGAATGAATAAATGAATGAATGAATGAATGAATGAATAAGCCATTCATGTGTATACTGAAAACTTCCCTACTTTGCCTTAAAGCTGCCACCTCCATACTGAAAGGCAGCAAGTCTGGCTTCTTGCATGGAAGATGGGCCTGATGCCTGGGTGCATGCAGCTGCTGCTCAGCTGACAGGTGGGAGTAGGATTAGAAGCAGCTGAACGGCGCGTGCAGACACACTGGCAGCCAGTTTGGCTTCTATGCAAGAGCCAGGGCTGCTGCCTCTCAGGATGGCGGCGGCGCCTGCAGCTTCAAGACAAAGTAGGGGAGGTAATAGTTGGCAGGGGGAGGGGTGGGGCCAACAAACAAATCAGGAACTTTTTCATTTTGGGGGTGGAGATTCCTGATAGTTTGTGGTTTGTGGGTGTCCACGAATCATCACAAACTGCTAGTTTAGCTATTGATTCCCATTCATGATGAAAAGAATGTAAGGTTGGGAGAATGGGAAATAGAGAGAAGTAAACGTCAACAGAGCTGTCAACTGTGCTTCCCAATTACCCCAAAGTTGACTCCACCCATTGATCTAGCAAGGTAAGGAGCCCACTTGGCAGTAGCTCTTTCTCTACTCAGGGGAGCATCCCTCCCTGTCCTGCACTTTGACAGTCTTGTACTATAGAGGACAAAGGCTGAACCTGGGATCTTATCCATGAAAAGCATGTGCTTCGCCACAAAGCCAAAAGCTTCAGTAGGGAGGGAATGTTCAGCTTAATCTTACTTCACACACTCCGTCGATGCACACATCATCTCTGTAGGAAGAACAGGGGGTTCCATCTTTCACTCGGTTGGACATTGCAAAGAAAAAGTCAAAATCTTCAGCAGTGCAGTAAAGTTTGCATCGGTCTTCCTCTGGAGGAACAAAAAACATGACAAGTATAGGATGAAATCTGGAGAGGGGTGGAGTCACTGATAGGCCATCCTGGAGAGTGTGGGCAGCACAGAGATTAAAGACCATGTGTGTGTGTGAATGGAACACTTTTAAAAGATAATCATACAATTTCCAAACAGCCTGAGAAATGGCAATGCATAAAATAACTTGCCTGTTTTACAATTTATGCTCACGACCTGGGGTTCAATCCCAGGTAGCTGGCTCATGGTTGACTCAGCCTTCCATCCTTCCGAGGTCGTTAAATGAGTACCCAGCTTTCAGGGGGGGGGAATGTGTAGCCTGCATAATTAAACTGTAAACCGCCCAGAGACTACTTGAAGTGGTATGGGGTGGTATAGAAGCAGAACACTTTGCTTTTTCTGATTCAAGGGCTGGTTTTGAAGGTTAAGGTCCAAGATTGAGATTAATGTAAGGTTTTTATAAAACTATTTTCTCCCATTGAAGACTGGCTATTAATATAATCATCTGGTTTAGGGTGCCTCAAGATTTCAGATAAATGCCTCAAGATTTCAGAGAAATTAAGTTTCTTTCTCAACTGAAAATATCAAATAAGCAAAGACTAGCATACCTGTTATGGGGGGAAGGAGCAAAATAATGGCTTGCCTAAGGCCACCTACTGAAATGATAAATGAAATAATAACAAAGTCCAATGCAAAACAAATAGTACGAACAGAAATAAACATGATAAGATAAATAAAACAATAACAGCACATAATACATGGGGAAGTATTTGTATGTGGGAAAAGTGCCTGTCTTCCAAGGCTTTGACAAAAAGATTCATTTTCAGCTGTAGAAAAGAAAAATGGATGGACACCAAGAGAGTGTTCTACAGCAAGGATTCCACCGCTGAAAACATTCTGCTATATTTGGGAGTCAGAGGCATAGCTAGGGCTTCCAGAGCCCGGGGCAACAGTCATTTTTTTGTGCCCCCCATCATTGCAAAATATCTGGATAGTGGGTGGGGGCAGCAGTGGGGGGGTTGGTAGGCAATCTGGTGCCCCCTAATTGCTGCGCCTGGGGTGCCCTGCCCCCCTTGCCCTCCCCAAGCTATGCCCCTGTTGGGAGTCTTCAGAAAAGAGCACCACAAACAAGTTTTCCACAGCTTCCTGGGTGGGGTGGCACTGGAAACGACAACCATTCGAGAATTTGGGTTCTGAGCAATTTGGTGTTTTCCCTTCCTTCCTTCCTTCCTTCCTTCCTTCCTTCCTTCCTTCCTTCCTTCCTTCCTTCCTTCCTTCCTTCCTTCCTGGTACTTGGGTCCAAGCTAGAATCTTTAAAAGACCACCATCTCTCTTTAATGAGGCTGCCTGGACATTAAGATAATCAGAGAAGGCCTTTCTCTTGGTCCCACCCGTGTCACAGACATGCTGGATGTGGTCATACGAGAGAGCCTTTTTTGTCACTGCTCCCAGACGTTGGAACTCCCATGGGAAGTTAGGCTGGTCTCATCTTTGTTTTCCTTGCTCAAGGGGGCAAAGGCCTTTACTTGTTCTAAGCCATTGTGGGTCCTCTTAAAGTAAAATGCAGGCTATGAATGAATGGATGGATGGATGGATGGATGGATGGATGGATGGATGGATGGATGGATGGATGGATGGATGGATGGATGGATGGATGGATGGATGGATGGATGGATCTGTTATACCACTGGGGTCACTGCTTTAATACACCCCATGAAACCTACAAGAAAATAAGCTGCTTCTGGTGAGACTGAGTTACCTTCTACTTTTGTGTAGGGTTTCCATTTGTAGTACCATCCCCGGAAAGGTTTGCTATTATATTCAGCACACTGCTGGGCACGAAAGTCAGGGCCGCTAGATGGGCAGGGCTGGATGTTGCAGAGCTGGTAAAGGCGACTTGAGCCTTGACAGAACTTGCCTCCATACTGAGGCCTGCAAAGAAAAAGAAAAACAGAAAATGGCTTGTCCAGCAGCAAACACACTGAAAGACTGAAGGCATCTGCACAAAGTACACTTCCATTATTCAGCTACCTTAAAATCAAGGGAAGTTCTTTCAGAATGTCCAAATATAAGGTGGAAGGAAAGAAAAAGTCCACCTCTCAAAATGGATAGTACCCTAGTCTAGCCTCCAATCACACAGAGAACAGAGTTACTTGGAAGTTACATCATAGTAGAGATGGGAATGAACCTTGCTTCAGAGGTGTGCACTGCTTCTTATGAGCAGCACCTGGAGTTCTAATCCCCTGCCTCCCCAGCCAATGACCCACTCACCAGTTGGAGCGCATGGGTTTCCCTTTCCTGCCTCCTTGTCTGAGTGGGGGATCAGCCAAGAAGCCGAGCAGGGAAGCCCATCCTCCTGCCAGAGAGTGGTCACAACCAGAAAGAGGAGGAGGAGGAGAGGAATGTGCACTGGGTGGTGTGTGGGGGATCCAGGAGGGGAGGCAGGGGGAACCTGTAGTGCAAACCTCTGAACTTGAGGCTTGTGCCCATCTCTACTTGATAGGATAAGGATTTGATCTGGCAGAACCAAAGTGAACCTAAGAAAATGGGGCAATTATATGAACATTTGAGAATGTGGGGAAGACCAGGCAACTTGAAACCTATTCTATTTCCTCACTAGGGAAGGCTGGGCTAAAATTATCTGCTATATTTATTCATTGTACGACGGTGATGCTTCTGACAAAGAAAGAAAGAATGACCAAACTTTGAGTTTATGATCACATGTTAAGCATGTTACATCCAATTGGCTTTTTCTGCGATACACTTAAAACAGACACAGGCATTCCAATTCAGGACGCTTGCAGAAGGTCTCAGCTTTTATTTCATTTGTCCCAAGATTGAAACTTCTATATAACAACCAAACAGGTCCTAGTTATTGATTTATTGCAAGCACTACTCTGAGCAGTTTATAGGTAAAACCTAAAAATTGTCAAGACCCTGCATAACAAAAATAGAGCAAAACAACAACAACAACAACAACAACAACAAATGGCAATATACACCAAGAATTAAATCATAAATGTCAATAACCCTATAAAATTAAAAATTAATAACAAAATTTTTATTTGATTCTAACTCGATGCCATTTTATCTGGTAGTGATTGCTTGTTTTATAAACATATGGATCAATCAGAAAATATCCTTTTGTCATACATATATGTTGGCCTAGATTATTTTATGTTCCATTACCAGAATCTAAACAATGTTTAACACATGCAGTAGCATAAATGTATGTATATAATCCAAGTTTCCTAATGGCCAAAATCCTGTTGGTATTTTCCATGCATGCAATTAAAATCACTTAAGTTGTTGTGGGTGTTGGTAGAAGCCAACATATGCCAGGTGCATGCTGGGTACACAATGAGGAGTGTGTTTGGGAACTTGACTGGCAATCAGTCATGACAACCTATCATTTAGCTACGTGGATATATGTTTTTCCTTCTGTGTGCATGCAACATCCCAACAAGATTTGGACCTTAACAAAATAAATAAATAAATAAATAAATAAATAAAAGCAGTCACTGCATGGTCTCACTTCTTTTTGAATAGTGGTACGAAAGGAGTGGTAATGCATATACTGCTTTCCACCTTAAAGCAAATCTGAGTTTCTATTGTGATTAGAGATGGGCATGAAATGGGAAAATAACATTGTGTTTCATTTTGTTTTGTAATTAATGATTTTTTAAAAAAAATCATAACAAAATGAAATGATCAATGAAATGGAAGTTGCCGCCACCCAGCTGGTTTTGACAGCTTGGGCTGTGGGGAGAGGTGGCCACACCTTTAGGAGTAAAACCACAGCCCCCTTCCCCATAGCCCAACCTGTACCGGTGGTGGTGGCTGCAGCAGGAGAGTGGCTGGTGGAAGGGCTAGGGCCCCCCAGGCTTAGGTGGAAGCTAGCCAACTAGCTTGAACTGGAAAGCCAGGATTGCAACCATCACCACCTCTCCATTGCCTGGGTCTCTGTGAACAAAACAAAAAAAAAAAGCAGTTCGTTTCGTTTCTTGACTACATGCGTTCTGCCATTTTGTAACATTATGAAACAACAAAACAGAATGTCCCCTTTTTGTGCTCATCTTTAACTTTTTTTTTTTTTTTTTAAGATCATGGATGCCATGGAGGCAAGGAAGAGTCAATCCTCACCTTTGACCTGATCAAGTTTGGTGCTCACACAGATGTTTCTGAGGTTAAAAACTAAACATTAACACCCAAACACGAATTTTGTACATTTCATACCTTCTGCTGTGCACTACAGAGTATTGTATTGTAAAACCAAAGGGGTCATTCAAAGTGGCCAATGATAATTTGACACCCCCAGGCCCAGGCTTTCTATGCATCATTTGATCTGTTTCACTCTCTCAGTAGTTTGACTGCCTGATGAATTTACAGATCAAACATTGCAAATTTTGTTCCAGCTTTTTTCAGCAAATGTCATCACCCATCCAAGCATGTCTCCTAAATACACATCATCTCCAAGCAAATCTTTGTTTGGGCTCATCCAGGACTTACTACCTTGTATAAAATCACCCAGTAACATCATGGCTAGTGGGTGGGAGGATATTTTCAAGCTAATGCACAGTGTTTACACAATGATGTCTAAATTCCTATATGGTTAGTTACCAGCAGATGCTTAGTCTGCTGCATTCATTTGCGTTCATCCCTCAATATACTGTTCAGCTGAATCCATAAGTGTTTGCTAAGATTTGTCACCGAGAAATCCAGGTGCAGTTTAATAAAATTATATAGCCTTCTGCTCAGATTCCGCCTTCTTATTGTCATATATTTACAAAACAAGCTGGAACATCTTCCTTTGTTTTCCATGCATGGAAGATTAAGACAGCACTGACTCAAACAAGCTTCTCACCAAATGCCTTTCCTCCCAAAAAGTTTTTAGGAATAAAACAAAAAGCTCATTATAGGAGCAAAGGGGCGCTCCTTTGGTTAGCGTGGGGAGCAAAAGAACATTTCTAAGTCCCCAAATCCTATGGCTCATAAAAGCAACTAATGATGAAAAACCCGTTATCTAGTATCTACACGATGAGGTCTAGACAATGACTAATTTCAAATGACCCAGGAAGGATTTTGAAGGGTAGAACAAGTTGAATGTTGCTGAAACCTGGTGCCTTTTCCTGGCATTTTCGACCAGGCATATAATGCATTTTCCTCCAATGTTTATAGCAAAAATCAATGACATAATTTATATAGGCTTTGTTAAGTAGCAAAATGAGTAACTAAGTAGAAGTAAACTAGGTATCTGGAATGTGTATGTGAAGATTCCCAGTCGTCCAGGTGAGGTTATCTGGAAGTTGAATCACGGCAACTGGATTTTTTTTTTTTTGATTTTTTATTTTTTAAGAGAGAGAGAGAGATTGAAATATTTCGCTAGTCATCCAAGCAGTTTCTTCAGTCTGTGGAAAGTTAGTGGCAGGGCCTCCAATTTATAGTTTGCCTTGATTTCACATCACCCTGGTCTGAATAAGCTCATTAGGTGGACAATGGCCTGAACAGGCTTAGATATACAATTGCCTAGGGTGCGTGAAATTCACCCTTTCCCGACACCCATTATATATGGGTCATTAGCTGTGGCCTTCCCGGTGGAGGTGTGAAGTGCTTCTGATGTCTGGGGATCACAGCCACTTCAGTAATAAAAACAAATATGAAAGTGAAAGTGAATCTGTTGAGTCATGTCCCTACCTTTAGGAACAGGGGTCCTGTACTGTGGGAATATGACCCAAATCTAGACTAGATAGACATTTGGTATGTATGAGACCATGTTTTTTTTCCTTATATTTTTTGTGGAAATAAAAAAAGCAAAGCAAAGTATTCTGCTTATATACCGCCCCATATACTCTCTGGGCGGTTTACAATTTAATTATGCGGGCTATACATAATTATAAATAAGACTTTTATAAGCACACTTCTTCAAGGTAAACATAATTAGGACCAGGCCATTATAGCTCTATATTTTATCCATAAAGGAATATATATACTGAATTCCATTCTTCTCCCATCTTTTGATTATTAAATTAATTATTGTTTTGTTTGTGCACTCAGATTTCATTTGTAGCTCTCATGATCACTCATCAGGCAAGGCCATACAACAAGTAGAAGTACATATGTTGAAACAATTTTGTAGCTTGGTCAGGTTCTTAAAGTATATGGACATCTACAATTGCACTCTAGTTTTTAAGAGAACAATGCGCTATTATGAAACAGGTAAGACTCAAGCCCACAGATATGAGTAACTATGACCTTACCTCTCCTGGGCACTCCTCATGTTCTTTACAGCCAAGCTATTAAATTATGTAATCGATTTCTTTCTCAGGGAAAAAAAAATCTAGATTGTAAAATGTTGTGATGTATGAAAAACAGATCCATGAATTTATGCTGCAGCAGCTTGTACAAACATAATGATTTTAGCAAATCTGCATAGCTCGGTTGTACTGTGAATGACCTCCAAAGGTGTTGGGTGCTATAGGGATGTGTCTAGTGCTGAGAAATAGTCAGAATGCTGTAAACTAAATTTCTTATAAGCTCAACACATTCCATCTGGATTGGACATTCTTCTCTGAGTATTGCTGCTTATGCCCGACAGAAGATTGGGATCATATCATTTGACTTAAGATGGTAATGAGAATTAGTGGGTTCAGACAACACATTTCCTCTAAACTAGGAAGAGATGCATTCGCCATGTGGTAAGAATCAAGTGGAACTAGGATTGCTTGGTTAGTCATGGCACTGAAGGAACTCGTTTTTTTTTTTTTTTCATTTCTTGTTTAGCATGTTACTGAGTCAATTTTGATTTGTTGTGACACTTTCCAGGGTTTTCTAGGAATACAGTACTCAAAAGTGATTTATTACACCCTTCTTCTTGGAACACCCTGGGCCCGTGCAGCCTGGCAGTAAGCACATAGGGTGCTCTTTTCCACATGGTCATGGCATCAAACGTTTCACACCTTGATCCATAATCAGAAATTCTGGTGCACAGAGCTACCCAGCCAGCTCAACAGATAACAAGCTTCAGCAATCAGCATTGAATGATGAGCAATAAAAATCTGCATATTTTCTGTTATGATTGGAAACATGACCATCACTGCTTTTCACTGTGTGAACAGGAAGATACCTCATGCGGTCATTTGGCAGTAAGATCTTCCTAACAGAACGAGTTTTTATCATCGGTGATATGAAATCAAGCAAAAGAAGTACAGACATACATATCTTCAGAGGGCAAGGAGCTCAGGGAACTAAGAGTTCTCTCTGTGCTCTGGGTTATAAAGAATACATTACCTTCGAGAATACATTAAAGCCGTACACTTTGGCTACATTGACCTTCTTTACCTAGTGCATCATTTAAAGTTAACTCCAGGATAGACAGCAGAAAGGCTGTCTGCTAGCACTCAGTTTTGTGTTCACCAACAATTGCATGAGCCCAGAAACAGGGTGGATAAAGCTTCGAGTTCACTTGGGGGGTGGGTGAGGGTGGGAGTATTATTTATTTATTTATTTATTTATTTATTTATTTATTTATTTATTTATTTATATAGCTTGTGTGCTGCCCACTACCCAAAATCTCTGGGCAGCTCACAATCAAAATAAACAATTCAGACAATTAAAATATCAAAATTGCAATACAATTAAAACAATAAAAACATTTAAATACAATAAATACAGTACATTAAAATGCTACACCAACATTGCCACCAGGAGCCACAATAATCAGTTAAAAAACTTTTGGAGCAGGATGTCATCAACATTCAGAATGTCATCAACATCGGTGCCAGGCAGGTCTCACTCGGGAGGGCATTCCATAATCTGGGGGCAGCTGCTGAAAAGGCCCTGTTCCTACAAGCCATCCCTTTCACCATCTTGAGGGATGATTCTTTCAGGAGGGCTCCCTGGCTAGATCTTAATTGCCAGGTATGTTCATATGGAAGGAGGCGGTCGTTCAGGTATCTAGGTCCTAATCCTAGATTGCGTTAGATAGTAGACCTACCATTCTAAGTCTCTGTGATTCGATTAATTATCCTAGAAGCATTCCACTGTATCCAATACTACTTGAAGAAACACATTTCATTACTTGCAGCGTCCCTTCTGTAGCTAGTAACACTTTCATTTTTGACATCAGTTGATAAGTAGACAGGTTTTAAAAATGACAGTTTTGATGCAAAATCTAGTTTTTGCTGATTTGAGCATTCTGTCAAGCTAGCTAGAAAATTCCTCACCATCAAGGAGAATGATACAGTCAGTCCCTTACCCTCATGTACAAGGATGGAACAAGCAAATATTTACACCTTTGTACCAATTCGATGCCAAGGCTACAACCCCTGGATCTGGTATACTCAACTGCTAAACTCAAGTAGGAAGGTCTATCCCTGCTCTACTTATTGGGAAAGACAGTAGACTGAAAACTCAGAACGTCATTCACAGCAGTTTAAAGGAAGAGGAGATTCTAAGTGTCACATGCAAATCAATGTGCAATCAAATTTAAATCTGAGTGGCTATGTCCTAATTTCTAGAGAGCTAAAGAACCACTCATTTGAACTCCTGATAATTATCACTAGCATAAAGCTAAGTACGCCAGTCAGAGAGGAACTACATAAATAGCATCTAATGCCATGATATACATTCATGCCATACACTTCACATTTCTTTTAATCCATGGTTAAATTGCATTCTACACTAATCCTGCCCATGCATAGTTGGTAAAATGTGATTTAACTTCAAAAGAAGTATACCGTGCAATCCACTTGGTTAGAACTCTACTACCAGAGGATTGTGGGGCCATTTTTATTTTTACTACAGACCTGCCAGAGATCACACAAGCAAATGCCATGGCAAGAGGAAGCTACCAGAGGATTGCTTCCGGATTACGAAAAACAAGAAAAGTAACCATGAGAAAATAAGATGTGTGTAGTCCACCTTATTTCAGAGAGGAATTAGGCTTCAAGGTCTTTAAGAAACACAGTTCTCAGTTATCTTTCAAAAAACGGGGCAATGGTGGGGGCACAGAAAAATCTTAGAGTGCCACATGTGGACCTTAAGATACACAATTTCTACCCTTGGTTCACAATGCTCTGAACATTGGCTGGCCAGAACCTTAAACAAGCAGTGGTGGAAGTTATGTGCCTTCAAGTCAGAATCAAGTTACAGCAACCCTAATAGGGTTTTCACGGTGAGTTATTGAAGGGGTTTACCAGTTTTACGCCCCCAATAAATATATATTGATACAATTTTGATGATTCATTTTTGTTATGGATTCCATTAAACCAACCTTGCTTATACATTCTGTGGTTTCCAACCTTGAGTAAAACAGGTGTTCTGCAATTCCCAGAAGCTTTCACCACTAGCTCTGCTGCCCAGGGTTTTGGGGACTTGCCATCCAAGAACATTTGGATTACCCAAGGTTGAGAACCACTGTGTTCACACACACACACACACACACACATACACACACACACACACACACACACACACACACACTATCCCTCTCATACCCACTCTGAACATTAAAATCTACTGCAGTGCCTATCTCATTAGGATAACAAATAAAGAGAAAGATAATACCTTTTCATATCAATGTCTTACTTTGGGTTATTGCAGTGCCTCTCTTGGTGCATCACTCCACCCCCACATGTCCTGGAGCAATCAGACCACTCAGACCACATGGACCACTGGCCATTGACAGGTTTGGGGCCATGATCTCCATATCTTACACACTCACCTCTTCGACACCACTGTAGTAAAGGATGTGAAAAAACAGCAATTCATCAGAGCTTGCCAAGATGGCTGGGTAAGATTTGAAAAGAGCCAGATGTAAGCCATTATGCACTAAAATAGAAAGGAAGGAGTAGGTAGGAAGGGGGAAGATGCTTTGTTCAAATGTTGAAAGTTTAGGATGGAAATGAGAAATGAAGTTGGTACCAGAGATATAGTCATGCTTCTTTATCCCTTTTGTGTGCTTGAAATTGCTTGATTCCAGCTACATTAATCTTGAGTACTCTCGCTAGGAGAGTCAGGATTATATCCTGTCCCTGGCTATCAATTGAGAACCATCTAGCTCCAAGATCATTGCCCAGATTGAGCAGTGATCAGCATATAAAACCCAATGTGCTTGTGCTGAATATGTATAGGTGTATTCCTGGACTTTAGATGAACTCCAATTTAGCAACCTGGGTCTGTATGGACTGCAGAAGGGACAACTGAGAGGTAACATGATTAAAAAAAAAGGGAAAGGTTCCCCTGAGCATGCATGCTAGTCGGCTTCAACTCTAGGGGCAGTGCTCATTGTTGTTGTTTTTTTCAAGCCAAAGAGCCTGGGAGCTGCCTGGGATCACTATTTTCAAGCACATAACATTGCAATTAGAAATGTTGGGGTTTTTTTCCGGGGGGGGGGGCACCCTTTTTGAAGTTGACTAACATCCTGCCACAGGATGTGGTGATGGCATCTGGCATGGATGCCTTCAAACGGGGATTGGACAGATTCCTGGAGGAAAAGTCCATCACAGGTTACAAACCAGGATGGAGATGTGTCATCTCCAGGCTTAAAACTTCAAGGGCCTGATGCAGGGGAGTGGTATCAGGAGACAGATATCTAGTCTTGTGTACTCCCAGACATATTTGGCGGGGCCACTGTGAGATACCGGAATCTGGACTAGATGGACCATTTGCCTGATCCAGCACGGCTCTTCTTATGTTCTTAAGTTCTTAAAGCCCCCTGAACCCCAAATTTATCCAAATTTGGAGAGCTTAAAGGGGAAAATCCAAGGAAAGTTCACACCAAATTTGGTGCCTTATGACCCAGGGGAGCCATTTTACATGGAAACGAATCGGTTCATTAAACGAAAAAAACGCCAGTTCATTTCATTTCTTACAAAATGCTGCTTCCCCAGTTTGTTTCATTTCATTTTGTTTTGTTATGTAACAAACCAAGAAATCAGCATTTCATTCTTTGTTTGGTGCCGATCCCTAACCTAAACATTAGGAAGATTTTCCTGGCAAGAAGTGGTGTTGAGCAGCAGAATGGAAAGAGCTTCCTCCACTGACGTTTTTAAGCAAAGGAAAGATGGTCACCATTAGGAATGATTTGTTGTGGATTTCCTCTTGCTTTAATTGGGAGTTGGTTCTGATGGCTCTTGGAATCCCTTCCAGCTCTGGCATTCTATAACTACAAGGAGCCTCTAAATAAAATAAAATATTTATTATTTTGTAACTTGATGATGCTTTTTAAATTTAGCAATTATAAAAACATTTGAATTGCAGAGCTGGAAGGGACCCCATGGATCAATCCAGACCCTCCCAAAGAGGCACAGTGTGGATTTGAACTCTCAAGTTATGACACCTCAGATGGAGAACTAAGCCACTGAGAGAGGTAGCATAGCTTAAGGCAGGCATGTCCAAACTTCAGCCCTCCAGACGTTTTGGACCACAACTCACAGTCCTTTGCCATTGGAAATACAGGCTTGGAATTCTGGAAGTTGTGGTCCAAAACATCTGGAGGGCTGAAGTTTGGACAAGCCTGGCTTAAGGTCTCATCATTTCAATCTCCCCATGGCTGGGATGTTGTTGAATACATGGTTCAGTGCCATGGATTTTGAGAACATATATGTTTCCCCAGGTTTTGCTCCAGCATAAATATTTGGTGGCCTTATCTATTGTTGACCAGGGTTTCGTTTTCACATGTTACACTTAGACATGGGAATTTTGTTCTGGAAGGGGTCTGGTTCTGAAACAAAACACGGCAGAACAGCTGCCATTTCATCCACCTTCCAGAAGGAAATCAAGCTGTTCTGTTGCCTTTTGTTTCGGAACCGGGCCCCTTCTGAAATGAAATGCCCATGTCTAGAGGTTCTGTTTCTCTTAGCTCTGGGGTTTATCTCATATGCAGAGAAAATTTCCAGTCAGATTGTTTGGCAAGAGATGAATGCAAGAATTCAGTAATGAAAGACCGTGATGTGATTTACAATGGGTCTGCAAGTATGTGTTGGGTGCGTGTGTGATCCCATACTTCAGTGCTTCTTCTACTTATCAATGAAAGTCTTTGCACATGAAGAAACATTATGCTACACAGAAGGCAATGTAGGGTAGAAGGCTAGGCATTTGATCTGGTAGATTCCTATGTGTTTTGGACTTGGCTGGTGGCTGCAGTCTGAGTTGATGCACCTTGCAAGGTTAATATATTACTAGTCTGTTGTTCTTAGGTTACCTTGGTGCACCTTGCAAGTTGGTGCACCTTGCAAGATTAACATAATGCTAGTCTGTGTTCTTAGGTTACATGTCTAGTAGCTGGTAGCCAGCTCCCCTTCCTGTTTATCTGGAATTAAGTCCCTGTGCTTGATGGAGCTTAGCCCTAAGGAAGATGATAGCTCTAGTAACTTACCATGTTAATCCCACAGGGTGTTCCTTCTGCAGCTGGCATGAACTTTGTCTCACATCGATGGCCTACTTTATGGCACCACAACGATTTACATATATCCTGAAATTTTATTTAAAAAAAAAACATGTTTTAATTCATCTTAGACTTTTCTGCCAGCAACAAACCAACATTTTTATTTCCAGTGTGTTTTACCCTCAAAAGAATGAGATCGACAAAGGATAAAGAGGATACTGGTTTGGTGGTGGCTTGCTTACTGTAGCTATGCATTACTGCTTGGAGTGAATTTGGAGTACTACTTGTGTTTTTCCATTTTTTAGTTTTCCATTTCTCAGAGTGGCTTTTTCTTTTCTTTTTATTTGTTGGCTTATTGCTGTTAGCTTTAATTTGCCTTTTTAATGATGTTAGATGCCTCTTCACAACCCTTGCTCTTTAGCTTTGAATATTGTCCTCAGTGTTTCTTGTTGGTAAATTTTGGATCCTCATTGTTTCCAACTTTGTATATTGTCCTTCAGTGTTGTGGGTCACCCTGAGTCCTTTTCAAGGTGAAAGGTGGGGTAAAATATTTTTAAAAAACAAATAAATAATATTTTTTTTAAAAAAAGCTGTGAGGGAATCTTCATTTTTCTACATCAAGCACACAAACCAAGTAGCAATAACATAATCAAACTGAGTGGTTTTGAGGTGTATCCAAAAAGATCCCAAAAGATCTTCTATATGGAGAACTAATGAAGGGAAAGCGCCCCAGAGGGAGACCACAGCTGCGGTATAAGGACATCTGTAAGAGGGACCTGAAGGCCTTAGGAATGGACCTCAACAGTTGGGAAACCCTGACCTCCGATCGCACTGTCTGGAGGCAAGAGATACAGCATGGTCTACATAAATTTGAAGAGGCATTTGTCCAACAGGCAGAGGAAAAGAGGCAGGCATGGAAAGAACAAAACTCGAGGACGAGGCAAGAAACAGAATACATCTGCCCCCAGTGCGGTAGAGACTGCCATTCCCGAATTGGTCTATTTAGTCACACTAGGTGCTGTTTTTAGGATCTCTACTCCAGGCATGATACCATAGTCTTTCGAGACTGAAGGATGCCAATGGAATGAGGTGTATCTTTTTATTTTCCTGATTCCTGATGGTTGCTCTGGTTTTGGTTGAGCTCTTTTCCAAGGAGAAAGATGGGGTAAAAATACTCTAAAATAAATAAACAAATAAATTATAATTTGGTAGGTAACATGGGGATCTAAATATGGGAAATAGGCTACTTTTCTGAACATTGTGAGGCACCTATAGGTTGAAGAATCACTGGCCTTCACTGCCTCCCGTCACCAGCTGGCTTCAGAGGATGAAAGAAGGGCAGAGTCTCTCATCCACTCTCCAGTGACATTGGACTGAACCAGTCAAAGAAGCACTTGGGCTGCCTTAGTGGGGACCAAAAACCCAAGAAATATGTGTAGGGTACTGAGTGATGTGTTGGGTTGGACCCCACTGCATCATAAAGCTCACTGGGTGACCTTATGCCAGTTGGTCTCAGTCTGACTTCCTTCATAGGACTGTTGTGAAGCTAGTAAATTCATGTCAGGGATGAGACTAAGAGTGGTCATCTCCTAACTACTGATCATTCTCTTAGTCATACATTCTTAGAATTACATCCTTAGCCTAAAATTCTGAAGTACAGTAATACCTCGGATAACGAATGCTTCTGATAATGAATTTTTCAGATAACAAATTGCAATTTCCAGGTATAGGGCTGCCTCGGATAACATATTTTCCATATGGGCTGCCTTGGATAACAAATCACAATTTCCAGGTATAGGGCTGCCTCAAATAGCGAATTTTCCCTATGGGCTGCCTCAGATAACAAATTTGCAGCATGCATAGGTAAAAAAGAGTTATCCTAGGTTTCATCACATCTTTATCTTTAAAGTGCACTTTAAAAAGAGTTTTTGAGGGGGGGGAAACAAGTGTCTGTGTCTTTTTCCAAGGCTCCAGAATGGATTAATCAGATTCCCATTCATTCCTATGGGAAACTGGGTTTAGGATAATGATTTTTTTTTTCAGAGAACGAATTCAGAGAACGAATTAAATTTGTTATCTGAGGTACCACTGTAATTGCAAAATTCTGGGTAGAATCCTATTGGTGATTTATGCATGCCTTAATTGGGTCACATTAGGTTGCAGTGCTGAATTGCCACAGATTAACAAGAGGCATGCATTCACAACCAGGACCAGTAGCCTGTTAATTAGAACCAAATTGTTATCATGACTCATACATGCACAAGCCATCAATAGGATTTTGACCATTCTCTCCAAGGAAATAGTCACGTTAGTCAGTTACAGGAAAAACAATAAGAAACTTGATGGAACCTTTTCTAGCAGCATATTTTATTTCATTCAAGGCTCAGATTAAAATACAGTTGATAGTCTTTAAGCCCTCACAATGTTGTTGTCTTTATCTTTTTATTCTTCTTTTGTTTTGATTTTATTTAGCAAAAATGCTTGTGGACACTGTCCAACCAATTACATCAGCCTAGTCCTGGTATGCCATGCTTTCTGCAAGAACGTCTGAAATGACAGCCTTGTTATTTTTCTGAAAGAAGTACATTGCTGTTCGGATGCAGAGTAGAAATCACAGAATCCTATTCAGGCCTAGTACAAAATACATCCCAAAAGGTTGCCCAGAGCTGCAGCCAGGTAACTGCAAACAACAGAGCATTTTAATGGCACAGTCTTCTACATGAGTACTCAAGCATAAGTCCCATTGAGCTCAATGGAGATTATTCCCAGGAAACTGGATGTGAAAGGAAGAAGCCTAAAATCACTCTTAATGCACAAGGAAATTTGGCCACCCTCTACCCCGCCCACCCAGTTCCTTATGCCCCTTGCAAATAAATTTCACATCCTGGAAGCACAATCTTTTCCTGCAGCTATCCCGGACCACCTTGACTTCCATCCAAGCCAACACCTTAAAAGCAATCAATGTCTTTGCCAAGCGCAATTTACAGTTTAAAATAGTGCAGCAGACCCTGGAGCTTATTGGAAACCCTCCACTCATTCATAAACTTTGCATTTTCCACTCATTGTGCTATTCCCCAGTGCAAGTTCTAACGTCGTCTGGAAGTACAAATATATATAGATATATAGATATATAGATATTTAAAAAGTACCTTTACAAAACTCAAGTTGCACAGTTTGGCTTTTGCTCCAAACTGCCATTTACATTGTGTGTCAGCATCATAGATCTGCCCTGGGAGCTTATCAGGGTATTTGTATTGTCCAGCTTGCTTGGGTTCGTCTATCAAGCAAGCTGCTTGAGCAGAACTGTAAGGAAGACAATGCATCAATTAATGATGGTCTTGGTCACTGCTGCTATTGTCTGGCCATAGATGTGCACAGTGTGATGTGCAACTCTAGTGGTATTCTTTTCCTCTTTTGTTTTCAAAACACAGCATGCATGGTGTATCTCAGTGCATGAGATGAAGAATTTATTTACAGAAGAACATAAGAACAGCCTTGCTGGAAGAGGCCACAGCCCATCCAGTCCAGCATTCTGTCTCACACAGCGGCTAACCATTTGCTTCAGGGTATTCCAAGCAGATGTCTTCCACTGCTTATGAGTCCCTGCAAATGGCATTGAGAAATATCCTGCCTATCTCTCCAACCTGAAGGTTGTCCTTAGGAATCCATAATGACAGCCATTGATAACCTTGTTCTCCATGAACTTGTCCAATCTTTTCTTAAAGCTGTCAAGGCTGACAGCTGTCACCACCTTGTCTGCAGGGAGTTCCAAAGACCAGTGATCCTTTGGGTGAAAAAGTACTTTCTCTTATTTGTTTGAGATCTAGCACCCAAAAGTTTCATGGAGTGCCCCCAAAGGGTCCCTTTAAGGGAGAAAGGCGGCATAAAAATAAAGTTATTTTTATTATTATTAGTTCTAGTGTTGTGTGATAGGGAAAACAGCTTTTCCTTATCTACTTTGTCCACACTGTGTTTGATTTTATAAATTTCAATCAGGTCACCTCTTAGGTGCCATCATTCATTTATATCCCACCTTTTCACCAGTTAGCTCAAGGTAGCGTAGACTGTCGTTCTTCCCACTCCATCTTCACAGCGCCCTTGTGAGACAGAGCAACCTCGGAGTCTGTGACTAGCCCAAACTCATTCATGTTTCATACTGAATGTGCATTTGAATCCATCTCTCCCAAGTCCCTGACCACATCTAATCACTATCCCTCTAGCTCATTTTTTTTTAAAGGAACCGTTGTATAGACATATGACCATAGATTTCCTTTCCACCCACACATATTTAGAACCTTTTTTTCTTTTTCAGTTTATTTGTGAGTTCATATTTATACACCTCCCTTAATTTATGTACCTCTCACAGGTGCTCTGTGAAGAGAAATAATGTGGTAGAAAAATAAATTTTCAGCACAAGAGGCACAAAATGTTTTGGATAGCTGGTTGTGTAGCCCGTGTTTGCTTGCAACAGGCACACTCTGCTATCGTCTGTTTTCTGTCTATAAAGTAATTTTTAAAGTGGTGTGTAGGATTTGTATATGCAGGGTGGTCAACCTTTTATGACCTACCACAGGATTTACATCAGTGGTGGCGAACGTTTTGCACTCCAGATGTTTTGGACCACAACTCCCAGAATCCCATGCCTAGACTGCCAATGACAAAGGACCCTGGGAGTTGTGGTCCAAAACATCTGGAGTGCCAAAGGTTCGCCACCACTGATTTACATGATAAGCAAGTAATCTGCATGACTCCATACATGGCTGCCTGGATTTTAGAGAACCAGAACAGGGCAAGCTGGAAGGAAGGAAAGATAGATAGAGAGAAAGAGATCATGGTACTTGGTCAGCAAGAGAGATAATAGAGGAGAAGGTTGAATAAGACCTGAGGGGGATAGAGAGGAAGAGCAAAGAGAAATAAAGGGTAGGAAGGAAAGAAGAAAAACAGCATTGACATGTGGGGAATGAAAGGCTTTCTAACCAAGACAAAATGGGTACAGGCCTAATGAGTAGCAATTTTTAGAGAGCTAGAAAGAAACCAGTGAAAAATAAAGGACAGAAAGAAAAGGGGGGGGGGGAGGTAATTGGAATGAGTTTTTTTTTAAAAAAAAAACCCAGGTAAAGGCTGCACTCCCAAATTATTTAGACGCAGGGTCATGGCACAATGTATTGTTTAACATGGGGGGGGGTTGAGGTCAGGTTATCCTACCTGAGAAATTTGTTAAGATATTGCCGGCTGCATGCAGACCACGAAAACACACCGTTGTTTCCTATGAGAGTGGGAGACATGATGTTACCTTCTGCTTTCCTGCAAGGATTCCCTTCTCCATCATGAATCATGCCAAAGCTAGGAAGACCAAAATGAATGAATAAATAAATGGAATGGAATGGAATGAAATGATAAGAGACCTTACGCCTTATGCAATACTCATAGCCAAGAACAAGAGAGAAAAATCACTGGGGTGATGTACATGATTATTCCCACAGTCCCATGTGAGAAACTAGAAAGAAACAAGAAGTAGCCCAGAATATGGAGCCATCAAGAATATTCCTCAAATATTCCTCAAATAGACGGATGCCCTGGTAACTCCCACATACTTTACATGCCCCGTTTGAAACATTGACTTCTAAAGCCCTGAACAATCTGAGGCTAGGATATGTGAAGAACAACCCCTATCCACACACACCCAACTCTATATACTACAGCCAATGAATATCTGATATGAAATGTATATGCAATCCCATATTATATTGCACACCTCATTCTACTGCCATATGTCTGAAGAAGTGGATGTGTAGTCCATGAAACATCACATTAAAATATGAAAGTTAGTCTTTAAGGTGTCACATGTTTGTGTCTTTTGTTTTGTTTTGTTTTTCTTTGATTTTTGCCTGAAATTCTTGAAAAGACTAACACGGCTACCCTCTCTGAAACTTCTCATCTGAACAAGCTTCTAATTCAGGAAGCCTGCAAGATGAGTTAGTTAAGATGCTGGATAAGGATTAGGCAAACTATTTATTTATTTATTTATTTATTTATTTATTTGGGACAAAATAATTAGTTTTAATTACTTTCAAAAATAAACACATGTGACTGCTGCAGGCAACGCATAATCTTCCCCAGTCCTCCTCATAGTGACCTCAGGACTCACAAGAGAGCATGTGCTAGGATGGATTTAAATCTAATTGATTTATATAATAATTTAAATGATTTTAAAATAATTTTTTTGAATTATACTGGTTAAAATCACTTTACTAAAAAACCCCATTATTTAGTCAGCTGGCCTAGAGTGCCAAGCACACAGCAGGCATTCCCTCTTTGGACAGCAATTGAGAGCTGTTCCCTCAGGAACACAGGTGCTCGGTCATCTTGAAATGTAATGGCTATCCTGCGACCTATTTCCTGGACTAGGCTCAGGGCTGATTCTCCCCAGACTCCAGATGTTTCGATGGCTACAGGGACAAAGTCAATTCCTGTTGCCATATCTTCGTATTTTTGTCTTTTTAATTGTTCGGCCATTGCTGCTGCGGATCCGGCTTCGATGCTGGTATTTTGTAAGTGGGACGTGGCAAATGTATTTGGACATGTGGCGTCCCACGTTAAGCATTGGCCTTTGCTCCAGGGTATCAAGGTAGTCCCATCTGGTCTTTTGTTACTTCCAGCACACACATGTAAAGGCTGTTGGGTAGCTGGAAAACCGGCTCTATTAAGGGCACGACATAAGATGTCATTGATCATGTTGTGTCTGACATGTTTGCCCGAACCAAGTTGGCAAGAGAGGCCATGGTGGCCCTGCGGGGTGACAGTTGTACCACAGGGACACACATGATGCTGAACAATTGGTGCTCCCAAACAGAGACCGACTGCTATTTGAAGAGAGTTGTCATCAAGCTTCAATCCTATATTGGAGAGTGGGAGAGCATGAAGCCAATCTCCTGAGCCTTTTGACTGAGCTGCCAGTACGCATGCACAATCTATTGGGTTGTTGGCTGAGGCCTTAAGTTTTTCTGCTAGGGCTTTGCAGCATGAGTCGTCCCAGGAGCTTTGGGTAGCTCCTGTAGGTGGAAGAGGAGGAGCTGTTGGAGGGTCCAATGAAGATAAGGATGCTAAGGCTGACCACCTTGAAAGTGCTAGATGGATGAAACTATCTTTCTGGAAGTGGAGGTGCTCAGGGAGGAGAGTGAAAATGAGGTCCGCAGTACTCGCAGCAGAAGCCAAATAGGTTGAAGGTGCCAACAAAAGTACATTGCGGATACCCAAGCCTCCCCACCTGACTGGAAGTGACGCCTGAAGCCATCTATCTTCATTCAGGTCTGTGTTCAAAATAGTCGACAAGGTGTCCCTAATCTGTGAAGCACTTTCTATCAAGACCAAACTGTCAAAACGAGGCGCTGTGCGTAAATTTATTTATTTATTTATTTATTTATTTATTTATTTACTGGATTTTCATACCGCCGATCTGGCAGTGAGGCCACTTTGGGTGGTTAACAACAATCAATTCAATATGATACAACACAACACAACACAACACAATACAATACAATACAAACAAACAAAGAAACAAACATATAACTGTATTCTCGAAGGCTTTCATGGCCGGGATCCAATAGTTGTTGCAATTTTGGGGGGCTTTTTGGATGTGTTCTGGAAGTTTTTCTTCTTGAACATATAACTCATATGATAATGTAAAATCAACATACAATACAGTAAATTTAAGAAACATAAAATTAAACATCAAATAACATAAATTCTATAAAACTATAATATTATTGGCAGGCAAATTAAGCTAAAAACGTGTTTTAGTGGGTGGAGACTAGATTTATGTTAAGTTTGAGGAGATGCTTGCTTTAAAAAAAGGTTTTCAACAGTTTTTTTAAAACCAGCCAAAGAGGGGGTCAGGCAGATATCAAGTGGAAGATTATTCCACAGGTGAGGGGCAATGGCAGAAAAGGCTCTGTTTTTTCCCCTTTTGGGCCTCTAGCCTGGGAAGATTGGGTATTATGGGCAGCTTTCAGTGGAAGAAGGCACTCTGACAGGTAGCGAGGTCCTAAACCAGTGTTGGCGAACCTATGGCATGGGTGCCAAAGATGGCACTTGGAGCCCTTTCAGTGGGCACCCAACATCGCCCCCTTCACAGCCATCTGTATTCACGTTAAATTGCTATATTGGCCCCTGCAATTGCATTTTGGGCACTTGGTCTCTAAAAGGTTCACCATCACTGTCCTAAACTGTCTAGGGCTTTGTATGTCATAGTGAGGTTGATGCAGAACTAAACTGGGAGCTAGTGCAGGATGATCAGAGCTGGGGATATATGGTTGCAATCTGGCCACCATATTCTGGATCAGCTGGAGTCTCTGCATCACCCTCAAGGGAAGCCCCACGTAGCGAGTGCTGCAATAGTCCAGTTTTGGGACTACCAATGTACGGACTAGTGTTGTGAGAGTTCCCATGTCCATATAACGTCACAGCTGAGCAATCCGCCGCAGATGGTAATGGGCAGAATGAACCACTGACACTACCTGAGATTCCATAGATAGGACCAAGTCCAAGAGAACACCCAAGTTGTGCACCTCATTCTGAGCAGGGAAAGTCATGCACCCAAATGAGAGGGAGTTTCCTAACCGGCTGATAGGAGGAGACCCAACCCACAAGATACAAGCTAAGATACAAATGCTTGTCAAACTGCAAATCTCATTGGCTGATCTTGGGCCAACCTAATCTACCTTAAAGGTTTGATGAAACTGATAGAATAGAGTACTGAGTGTGCAATGTGTGGTTTTAGCCAGTCTTTCATAAATTTCTAAGCTTCTGAGTTCAATTTATAGTCTCAAAGAGTTGTGATCCTCCCTTTGTTGCTTTCATGCTGCTCCCTCATTCCATGTGTCATGTAATGTGACAAAGGGGCTCCACATGGACCTGCAGGTGCTCCATCAATGTCATTCTTCCCCACCCCAAAAGGAAGAGCATCCAAGTACATTACAGCCCCAAGGGTACATCACATTAAGTTGTTTTGTAAGAGAATTTTGTGTCCCAAAGTGGTTGTGCTAATTGATTTTGGAACCATTTATCACTAGATTTATCACTATATTGGCAAAGGAGGGACTACCAATAACATCAAAAGCAGGTTGGACCTCATGTTTCGGTTCTTCAGATACAAGAATTCTTTGACTGAGAGTATGAGTCTGTCTGACAGGAGGAGGTTTTCATTACTTGCAGCAATGAAGGAAAAATTTATATTGTGCTTGATGTGCTTAAAGACCAAATTGCCACACATCTGTGGTAAGAAGAGACGGGTGTGAAATCACTGCTTGTGTCAAATTTGCACTTAATCTTTTGAATGTGATTTTGATACCTCTATGTTTAAATGTGAGAAGTTTGAACCTTTTTTCCTCACTCTTCTTGCTGCCATCTGCCTGCATATTTTCAGCATCATATGGTGACCACAATTTTCCTTTACATTAGCCTGGGTCTCCAAGCACTCTCATAAGTTGTTTATCAATAGGGCACCCTCCCCGGCTCACACCACAAGCTACACCTGGCTGTAGCAGAGCAAGCTAAATGTGGGCAGGCTGCTAGTCTACATGCAACCCCTATCACTTTCAGCTGTGAACCACCACCACCACCACCACCACCACCCAAAAAAGTATGTGAGGGAAAGAAAAGTTGGCCAAGTTGTGGCTTATCCTAAGTCTATTGGAGAATTTATCCTTCTATAGAGACTAGTCTACTGCCTAGATGCCCTGAGCACCTCCAATCTTGCCTGATCTCGGAAGCTAAGCAGGGTTGGGCCTGGCTACTACTTGGATGCGTGACCACCAGGGAATAAAAGGTGCTGTAGGCACCTGGAGTAGGAACTGGCAAGCCACTCCAGTATTTCTGCCAAGAAAACTCCATGGACATGGGGTCATGAAGAGTCGGTCATGACTGTAATGACA
>JAHTLZ010000065.1:8478263-8514906 GCA_023846285.1 Phrynocephalus versicolor | reverse complement strand
GTTGTTGTTGTTGTTGTTGTTGTTGTTGTTGTTGTTGTTGTTGTTGTCGTCGTCGTCGTCGTCATCGTCATAATCACCATCGTTGTTGTTGTTGTTATCATCATCATTGCAATCCTTGACCATCCAGAGGTGCAATTGGTGTGCAGGAACCCAATGCATCTTATGCTGAACTAATACTATTCTGCTGTAACGAAGCTTTATAATTATCCTTTTATTCCCCATCGACATTCAGTATTTCAATAAACTGTTAAATTGTGAACAGCATGGTTTGTTCTCTTGCTCGGGGAGGATATATTCTGGGCTATTTTGCCTGCCTCTGCAAGCTGGAAGTAAACACACTGACCAAAATCCTGTTGGCACTCACATAGCGTAGATATATGCATACAAGCATCCCCAGGGCTGTTATGCCCAGAAGTTACATCACTCTAAGGTGATGGGCAACTGACTGTGAAATCTAACTCTGGTCATAGGATTCTTTTCAAGCTCCTTGTGAGATAGAATTCCTGTGATTGTAGAAATATCATTTCTGCTTGCACAGCTTATGAGTTATGTCAGCATAGCTGCATAACAGGATTTTGGACACTGTAAGCTAAATTGTGTATCCGTTTTGCTTCAATAACATTTGTTAAAGATATTAAGCTCAATCATTGCAATGTTCTAGCACCCTAGAGTTTGGCTGAGCATAGAAAGCCCTTAACACAATATATTAAACCAAACAGATGGGGTTGGAGAATTAACTGAGAGTTTATAATGTCATAAGTATTCCTTAAGAGGAATTCATTCTCTATTTATTTCATGTATTTAAAATATTTAAAGACTGTCTTTCTCCAACTGATCCAAGGAAGCTTTCAGTTCTAAAAGAAGAACAATAAAAGCCAAACAATAGATGATTTCAAAATTAATAAAGCACTGAAAAAGCATCATATTAAAACTCATAATAAAAGCAGAATAAAAGCACAAGTAAAACACAGAATGGAATGCTCTATTTAAAAAAATCCCCTTGGTCAACCAGGCATTGAAAGGAAACCCTGCCTAAAGAAAAAAGATCTTGGTCTGCTTGCAGGCAGACAGCAAATATGAGGACAGTCTGGCCTCCTGTGGGAGAGAGTTCCAAAGTTTGGGAGCAGTGGTGGAGAAGGCGTTCTCCCATGTCACCACCAAATGAATCTATGTGGGTGGTGGGATTGATGATGATCCTGGTGATTTCTATAAATTCTTAATAGTAGCTCTTGTCAAGGCCGGTGCTAGGTTTTTTTGTGACCTAGGCGAGGGGCGGGGGGTGGGGTGGTGATCAGTGGGGTGGGGCGGTGGGTGGGGTGGGGCGGTGGGTGGTTGGGCAGGGTGGGGGTGGGCGGTTGACAGGGTGGCGGGGCAGCAGTGGGGGGCAGGGTGGCAGATGGTGGGGGATGGCGACGGGCACAAGGGGTGGGCGGTGATGGGCACAGCAGGCGGTGGGCGGGCAGCGGCGGGCAGCAATGGGTGGATGGCGACGGGCAGCTGGCAGGTGGTGGGGGGACGGACGGTGGTAGCCAGCGGCGGGGGGGTGGCAGGGGGAGCAGACTGTCCAGCACCCTCTCTCCATTTTGGCGCCCTAGGCAAATCCCTAGTTTGCCTTAATGGAAGTGCCAGCCCTGGCTCTGGTACAAGATCTCCTCCTGCCCTGAGAGATGAGGAACATATTCTGGCATGTCAGTGTGCTGTATCACTTACAGGTTCCTGCTCCAGAAGAAGAAGGCTCACAATTACAATGTTGATGTCACTTCCAATTGTGCCATCTTTGAAAAGGCTTGATACCTGCATGAAGGATGGTAGAGACAAGAGAGTTAAAGAGCGAGAGGTAAGGAAACTAAAATAAATAGTGAGACTGCAACCCCCCAAATTTCACGATGACAAAATAAAATGTAGAGAACATCCAACATATGCCTCATTAAACAGAAAGTTCTCCTCTGCAAGTCTCATTAAAATGTGTGGGAACAATTTTTTATACATGTGAGCAGGTACTTTCATTGGATTCGTCAGAACAACTTCAGAAACATTTGTCTAATTGCCCAGAAGCAGGATGTGAACTTGGATTCACCTAGTTTACAGCTCAATCTCTTAGCGACTTTCATACAGAAATGCACATCCTCATCTCTCTCTTTTTCATAGATCAGGATGAGGACAACACGATGATTTTTATTGCCCACAAAAGAACAAGCTATATTGTAACACTCTGGACAAATTAAGCTATATTGTGCAAATAAAGCTTTGATACAAATAACACAAATTGATGGAGGCAGTTGCTTTTTTTGCATAAACATTATTGTTGTTGTTGTTGCCATCGTCGTTGTCATCATTTATTTATTTATTTACCAACCACTCATTTGGCTAGCAGATCCACTCTAGACAGTTTAAGGATTAGGGAAAAAATGGCATTTTGTTTCATTTCTTGATGAGCATTTCATCAAGAAATGATATGAAACACTATTTTTCCTTTCAGAAATGAAATGATTCATCCTAGTGGTGAAAGGCCTCTTTCTTCATCCAGCCGTCTTGTGAAAAGGTTTATTTTTAAACTGAGTGTTTTCCTGCCTTCCCTCCCCATGCCTCAGTTGTTGATAGCTAACTTGCTTATCTCTAATCTTGATCTGCAATGCAGCTAGCCAGGAGCTGAGTTTTGCCGCTTGTCTCCGGGCTGCGGACATGGCAGTTTTAGGACCACAAGGCTGACTGGATCATGTTTCCCTTCCCTTCCTTGCACTGTGCCTGTGGCTGCAACCTGATTTAAACTGATTGTTTTCCTTTCCTGATTAGGTAGGAGGTTATTTTTGATGTGATCAGCTGCTCAGCTTATCTCTCTGATCTTGATCTGACCTGCAGCTAGCCATTAGGTTTCCTGCTTATTTACAGAGGGTTCTTTGTTTGAAAGCAAATTGATTGGAAGGTTTAAGGAGGGTCTTTGATTAAAGCTATTAAAACTCAGTCAACGGGCTCCCTGTGAAATAAAAAAGGAAAGCTCCCAATTATTTATAGCCTTACAGATCATTTTATTTCATTTTATTTTGTGATGAAAATTCTTTTAAAAATTTGTTATTAACAAAATGAAACAAAATGAAGACTAAAATGAAATGAAACAAAACAATATTATTTCCATTTTGTGCCCATTTCTTGTTTCCCAAATGTATGCACTAATGTGATGCAGACAACAACTTGTGCAAATCAGACTTGAAAGAGGACAGAAATTACATTGTTTGACTCACTTTTGCCTGGACATGTAACTTACTGTGCTGAGACAACTTCTAACAACAAGAACTAGGGATATATAAATCTTGGCTGATTTCCTTCTTGCAGCCGAGAATGAAACATGTCAGCCATTTTTGCCTATTGGATAATCCTTGTTTTGTGACCTTTTTGCATTGCAGTATTTTTTTCTGGAGGAAAAATCTTCAGATCAGAAACACTGTTTGTACAGGCATCTTACTTTCTGCACAAAGACCTGTTTTTCTTCCAAAGTGCAGTTTGAAAACAAACAGAATGGCCATTATCCTATTTGAGGAAATCCAGCACCGGAGGGCACTCATGCAAGCCTCTTGCTTGGTAGGCTCCCCATAATGTACTCACTTTCCACCTGCTTGTGTGACTGGTTAGGGGACCAGACAGGAAGCATAGAAGACACTCAAAACAATTAACCTTCTGCTGTCTGCCCCCTGGATAGGTTTCCGGCCAATGATTTCTGTGCAATTTTTTTTTTCTGAAAAGACACTGCTCTTTTCCCTCATGTGTGGGAGTGAGAGACCTTGCAGGAGTTGGCAACTTTTTTTCTTTGAATAACTGTATGACCTTTTTGTTGGTGGTGAGGGTTAGAGGATTTGTGACTATTTATTACATTTTTAACAAGGACAGGAATTTTGCAAGCCATTTGTTCTGCATATCCTAGTCACATTACATCATTAATGTTGAACTCGACAACCATGAGTTATGATGACATCAGGTTAAATCCCTCTGCTTCCTTTCTCTAACACCCAGTCTGAACTGTGTCTAAACTTGGAGATCTGATAGATAATCAGATCTTGCTTGAATGCCTTCAGCATTAGAGTGCTAATCATACATCCCGAACTGAGCTGAACTGGTTCAGCTTACCTGGATGGCAGCGGCGGCGATCCCAGTGGTGGGAGTGGGAGGCCTTGCTGGGCAGCGGGAAATCTCACCGCCTCCTCTGGAGTCCCAGCAGTGGCCGCACTGGGCAGCGGGAGGCCTCACTGCTGCCTTCGGAGCCACAGCCGTGGCCGCACCGGGTGGTGGTGGACCACCCTGCTGCCACCTCAAGAGGCCCAGCAGTGGCTTGCAGGGCAGTGGGAGGCCTCACCACCACCTCCAGAGCCCCAGCTGTGGCTGCACTGGGTGGCAGTGGACTGCCCTACCACCCCCTCCGGAGCCCCAGCTGCGGCTGTGCCGGGCAGCGGTAGACCGCCCCACTGCCACCTCTGGTGAACCAGCACTTTTCTATTTGTAATTTTCCCCCTTATTTTTCCACACCAACCACTTGGCCCCAGGGGCCGGGTCGGCACTTTTAATTTTTTAATTTTTTTTCTTATAATTCGGTGCTGAACACGCAGCCCCAGGGACCAGGTTGGCACTTTTTTATCTAAAAAATAATTTTAAAAAAAATTTAAAAGTCCCTGACACCAGGGGCTTCCCCCCGCCCCACAGCTGAGAGGCACTGGCTTGGGGTCAGTGACTCTAAAGCATTGATGGCGAACCTTTTAGAGACCAAGTGCCCAAACTGCAATTTAAAGCCCACTAATTTTTTTTGCAAAGTGTCAATACAGTAACTTAACCTGTATACAGGGGGCTGTGAAGGGACGATGTCGGGTGCCCACAGAAAGGGCTCCGAGTGCCACCTTTGGCACCCGTGCCATAGGTTTGCCATCACTGCTCTAGAGGCACTAGCTTCCCCATGCCTGGGTTTTATTTTTTATATTTTATTTTTTTTCCTCCTGGCCAGCTGGCTCGTGGGCTGAACTGCCTGGCCCCCTGGCCAGCAGGACATTTTGTTATTTTTTAAATTTTTTTAATTTTAAAAATGTTATTTTATTTTATTTTTAAAAGTCCCCAATGCGGGATTTTTTTTTCTCCTGGTCCGCAGCAGCTGCTGGAGTTCCAGGTGAGGAGGCGGCAAGGTAGGAGATGGGGAGAACAAAAAAAAATGAAATGAAATGAAATGGAAATTTCTGTTTGTTTTGTTTTCCTTTGATGGGTTGCTTTGTTATTCATTTTGTTAGCTAACAAAATGAATAACAAATAACAAAATGAATTAGAAATACATTTCGTGCCCATCTCTATTCATAAGTATAAAAAAATCGCTCCCCTGGCACTAAATCTGGCTCTCCTGGGTCCTAGAGGCAACAGATTTGGTGCCAGGAAAGCCATTATTTATACTTACAAACCATTTTGTAAGTATTGAAAAAACTGCCATTACTTTTTGTTTGTAAGAAAATGCTGCTTCCCCATTTCAGTTTGTTTTGTTTCATTAGCTAACAAAATGACAAAGCAGCATTTCGTTTTTCGTTTGTGGCCATCCCTAGTTCTGTTGTCTTACTGTTCTAATAATTAAGATATTTTTTCCTGTTCAACTAAATCTTACTTCCTGTAGCTGGAGCACAGTATTATGTGTCCTGCACTCTGGGATAACTGAGAAAAAATTCTGCCCTTCCTCTGTATGTGAAATTCTGCCCTTCCAGTTATGTGAAAATTGCTATTGTATTTTGGCTCAATCTTCTTCTCTCAAAGTGAAACTTTCCCAGTTCTTCCACACATTCCTCCACAGGCTATCTACCACCCCTTCCAGCACAACACATCAACTAGGTAAATATAAGCAGACCTTTATGTGGCATCTAAAGGATGTCAAAGAATACGAAGGCATTCCCTAAACAGTTCATCAAGACAGAGAAGGGCTTGGCCCAGTAGGAATAGAGGATGGAATCAGTACCCAGAATGTTGCTTTGGCAAAGATTTCTTGTCAGTAATTTTCTGAATTTCATCATGCTGAGTATTCCTGTTGAGACCAACCTCTACAGCATCACAATTTCCCACTTTTCTCCAGAGAGATGTATTCTGTGCAGAAACTATAAGAATCTTTTTGTGGGCATTCTACCACAGGGGTGATGATGGCCACAGAGTTTCAAAAAAAAAATCTCACAAGCTTTTGGATGAGATCGCTTAGAACAGAAATCTCACAGAGACCTCTTGCTACAACTAGTAGTTTTCTCTTTTTTTAAAAAACACACCTCTCTCTCTATTTTATCCAAGAGTAAGATACTGTTCGATTCACATCCTTGGTAGATCTATCTTTTCAAGGAGGAAGCAGCTATTGCTGAATCTCAATTAAGGTCCATGTATATACATACAACAGAAGGTGAAGCTTTAAGGATTGAGTAAAGAGTTGACAAGTGTCCAGGGCTGCCTCTACCTTATATTCACCGAGGGTCCAGTGAACACATATGGACTTCAGCTCCTGCTTTTAAAAGATTGACCCCAAGGCAACTAAATCAGAAATGCCAGCTCTCTGAAATTTGCCCAAAACCAATTTGGGAACTGGCATCCTGAGAAAATATGGTATTCCCTCATATCTACATCTCTCCTCCTTCACCCACTTCGACCAGTTTGAAGTCCAACTGTCTGCACACCATCCCTCCTTAATGAAGGGTGCATGAACTTATTCCCAAAGAAGGAGGCATTCAGACTTCTGAGAAGCACCGTAGGCAGCCTAAGCAAGGAGAAAGGTCAGGAGGGGAGAGAGGGAGCAAGTTCGTAACCTCGTTTCCTTCCTCACACCGGAGCAAGGCTTAATTGCTTGAACAAGGCCTTGGGATTGACTGCATTGTGCTGTTTAATTTAAAATGACACCACTCCTTGCAAGTACAAAAGCTATGCGCTGCCCAGGCCAAGCACTGCTGCGAAAAGGAAATGGTTTATGAAAGAAAAACACGTCTCCATACATATATTTCATTCTATCTTTACTCTGTGAAAGCGTCAAGCAGATTTTAAACAAGCTGCTGCCAAAGCGTCTTTCATTTCCATCTGTGTTTTGAAAGCAATGCGTTGAGCACAGCCAAACAAGTGACTGAAGCCAGGGGGACTACTCTCTGTGTTTCATAATCACATGATTTTGATACTGTTCAATGCCTTCTCTCTGCCCCCACTTGGTCACTTTTTTTTCAGTTATCCAATCTGTGGGATATGCATTTATAAAGCTACTGTATATACAAGATGCAGAGTACAGTGGTCCCCCGCCCTTTCGTGGTTCATATACTCAGTCCCGCTATATTGTGGGACCACAGTACCCCGAAAGGGCTTGAGGGAGGGGGGGGGAGAAAGGATTGAAAAGCTGGGGCTTTTAAAACCTTCCCTGCTTCCCCAAGCCCTGGGCTCTTGCTGATTGGCACTGGGGTGGGGAAACAAAAGGGTTTTCTCCCCCACCCCAGCACCAATCAGCTGGACCCCGGGGCTTGCCTCCATGGAGGCATCGCACACTGCTCCCCCACACCCAGGGGTGGTCAGGAGAAGGGTGTGCGATGTTTAAATTGTCTTTAAGCAATAGAGCCAAGCTGGCTCTGTTGCTTAAAGAAACTGTAAACATTGCGTGCCCCCCTGGCCCAACCCAACCTGCATCTGCATATCGTGGATTTTCAATTATTGTGGGTCGGGTTGGTCCCTAACCCCTGCGATAGACGGGGTGGGGGGTGTTACTGTATATCCAGTCCTTCAGCGTTCTATAAAACGGTGCAAGATAAGTCTTAGATACTACTCCTATTCACTCTAGCTTATATATGCTTGAATTCCACAGCACACAGACAGCCACATTTCAGATTATTCACACTGAAAGTCATGCACATACTGGCCAAAATCTTGATGCATAGTAAGTCCATTTGAACCATTAGAACTTGAAGAGCAGTTGGGTCACCAAATTCCCATTGATTTACCTGGCCACCTCATTACTGGACAACGCTTTAAAAAACAACAACTGGTAAGCAACAGGGTTTTGGCTCCTGCGTATTCAGCTGCTTTGCACCGCAATCGAAATGGACCTGGACTTTTTTCTGCATTACTTTTTAACGAATTAGGGTGAGTACTATTAGCATGAGTTGAGTTTTGTTTCAGCTGCCGCATCACACTGCCATACCATATTCATCACGGTTAAGATGTACGTGGTAATGTTCTCCTTGCTGTGTTTCTCCATCATTTTCCTGTCTGCCACCACCAGGGTTTCAACATTCAGCGTTCCACCCTTCTGGTTCTTAATGGGGGATCTTTTCGACCTTGTCGAGCTCCCATATTCATCTTGCAGGATGAATGCATCCTCCGTGGGTGGCTTAGGTGTGTCTAAAAGGAAACAGAGCCGAGATTTGGAAAAAGACATGCACCCAACACTCTCCCTCCTGTTCCCCCTTTTTAACAAGCATCTTGGACCAGTCCTCAAGTGCCGAGGGACTAGAACCCTGAATGAATCTATAAGATTGTGATGAATGCTGTAATGCCAAACACCGATTAAAATGGGCTGCTAGACACTGAACTCTTTTCAAGGCATTATTAAATCATGATTCATCCCTTTTTTTTTTTGGATAAAAAAGAAAAGAAATTTAATACAATAACTTGTAGACAGGAAGACTTTAAACTTGAAAAGAATAAGTTTCACGTGTTCGGGAAGGGTGGTGATTGCTGATTTCTGCCTAATTATTTTTATCCAATCGTGGTGTGTGCATGTGTGTGCCCACATACACACTCTTGCTCTCTTCTCCTCTACACTATCCAGAGACCAATTCAATTATCTACACGGTGTGTGGCCAGCTGTTTCATTTATTGTCCCAACTGGAATTGCACACCAGTCTTCTGATGAGCATCATTTCCTGAAAAAGCATAAGTAGCAATAAAATGGTGGCTGGATAGATGTGACTGGAATAAAGGCACGAGGTCTGTTTCTGCAAGAAAAAACATTGGCCACAGGACACCATCTTGGTCAAAGGAGAAGAACTACACAAATCTGCCCTTGTGTTCAACCAACCGGTTTTCATCTCCTCTGTCAAAAAGCAGATTTCAAAGGAATGCTAAAGCTATACACCTGTCTCCTGCACCCTGGATTCTAAATGGTTTCAGCTGAATTCGATGGAGACAACAGGCTGATGACCCTCCCTAGCAGCAAATGGCTCCACTCGATGGCCTTTGCTTCTTAGAATTGGGCCTTGGAATTCCAACACATCCTCAATTTATTTAGCACTGCTCTTCCTGGGTAAGCACCAGGTATTGCAGAATGGAACCAAATCGATTACCGTTGTACCCTCCGCAAACTAGGATCACGCAAATGACAACAGGTGAGCAGCTTACAGAACTGGACTTCAACCATTACTCTGACTCAATAGGGGCTCTCACAACTGGGAAGACTTCCTCTTCTGTTCACAGCCCTTCCTGCTTCATATGTCTCAGCATATGCATTCCTAGTAGCAACTCCTTGTGTTTTTTGAGCCGAAGGACATGGCCAGATCAAGAGCCTACCACTAAAATATTATCCAGTTCACTGAGGCTACCATAAGAAAAATGAATATTTAGGTGTAGTTGTTGTGAGTTTTTTGGGCTGTTTGGCCATGTTCTGGAAGTTTTTCTTCTTGATGTTTCACCAGACTCTGTGGTTGGCACCTTCAGAGGGCAAGGAACTCATGGAACAAGAGGTTTCTCTCTGTGTTCTGGGGTATAGACTGTCTTTTAAAAACATGGGGTAGCTATGTTCTTCTACTACACTATTTAAACAGCCCAAATAATCTGTTACTTTGAGCCTGCTATAAATAAAAAGAGAGAGGAGTGAATGCACACAGGAGAAATGCACTGGACCAATATTTTCCCCAGAGAACAAGAAGATATCCAAACAGAAGAGATGAACATAATGTGAATGTATTGGGTCCAATATGTTTGTTTTGCAACAAAGGCTTTTATTTATGTGGAGCAAGCGATGTCTGCTGTTCAAGCTGGATTTCAAAAAGAAAGAGGCACTTGGAAGCATATTGCAAATATCCACTAGCTACTGGAGTACATCACGGGATCTTAGAAGATCAGCCTGTGCTTTATAGACTACAGCAGGGCTGTTCAACTTTGAATAGGCCAAGGTCTACTTTTTCCGGCCCAAGGTGCCTGAGGGCTTCTGCACTAAAACCTCTACTTACCAATTGTATCTGTTCCGAGCACATTCTCATAAGTAAAAACTGTAGAGCAGCGGTTTCCCATAGGAATGCACTGAAAATCAATTAATCTGTTCTGGATGGAACAGATTTCAATATGCCATGGCCCTTAAACTGCCCCGCTCACCTGAGACAGTGGGCTGGCAGACCCAGAACTTTGCTGGGGCAGTGGTGGTCTTTGGGATGGGGGAGGGGGGTAGAGAACTTATCCCCTTTATTTTATTGATGGCCAGTGGGCTATGTTGAACCCTTCATGGGCTACAAGTAGCCCACGGTCTACCTGCTGGGCAGGCCTGGACTACAGCAAAGCTTTTCACTGTGCAGATCATGAGGGTTCTTCTAAAAGAAACTGGTGTGCCTCAGCACTTGATTCTCCTGATTTGTAACCTGTGTTGTGGACAGAATATGGGGCAACAGAATGGTTTCCATTAGGCAAATGTGTCAGGGAAGGATGCATTTTATTCCCTCATCTGTTCAATCAGTATGTAGAACATATCATATGGAAAGGCAGACTAGATTCAGATGAAGGGAGGGGTGAAAAACTGTGGGAAAAGAAAAGTTTAATAATTTAAGATATGCAGATACCATCTTACTGACAGAAAACAGTAATGACTTGAAGTGTCTGTTAGTGAAAGTGAGAAAAGAAGCTGCCAAAGCAGGATTAACGGTGAACATGAGGGAGGCCCAAATATTGACAGCAGAAGGAAGACACAGTATTAATGTTGCAATGAAGAATCTGAAATGTTTAAATATTTTGTAAGCCTTGGTTCAGTCATCAATGCAAATGGAGTCTGCAGCCAAGAAATCAACCCAAGCAATCAGAAGGCTCAGTCAGGATTATCAAGTGCAAAGATACATCAATGGAGATCAAGACAAAGGTTGCCCGCTCTCCTGTATTCCTGATCACTATCTGCACTGTGGGTAGCTGTGACAGCAAAACCTGGAAAGCTGGAGAGGGGCGGGGGGGGGGAATGTTTCATTTGAAGTCAGCTGCTGGAGGATTATTGCCCTGTCTGGATAAACCCTCTTAATTATCCTGAGTTGTCCTTGTTAATTTGGAACCAAATAATGTGGGGCTGAAGAACCTCTGGTCCCCAAGATGTTGGCTTGAACTTTGACTCTCAGGATTCCCTCACAAGGGGCCAAACGGGTGAGACTGGAGGGCAATGAAGTCCAACAATGCCCAGTGGGGGGGGGGTAGAGATTCTGTAACCATGGAGTAACAGATTATGTTGATATGCTGGGCTGTCAGAATGAGAAGCAAGTGGATCAAATCAAGCTTGAAATATTTCTGGAGGTAAAAAATGTTGAAAGTGAGGTTATTCTACTGTGGGCACACCATAAGAAATCAGAATTCTTTTGGGGGGAAACCAATAATGCTGGGAAAGGTGGAAGGAAGCAGGAAAAGAGAAAGATCAAATCTGATATGGAGTGACTCCAAAGTCTTGAATTCACAACAGCTGAGCTGGGCCATTATAAATTGGAAGTGACTTGACAACAAGCTACCTCAAAGATCAAATTTCACAGTGTGAACTGACTCGGTTGTCAAGGTCAACCAGAGAGGCCTTTCTCTCCATCCCTGCCACTCTCACAGGTCTTTTCTGATGTCTTTCCGGAAACAGGCAAAGACCTTTCTCTTCAGGCAACCTTTCCCTGAATGATGGACTACTTATTATGTGTTTTATATATAAATAGAACATCAGAACATCAGAAAAGCCAAGCTGGATCAGACCAAAGGCCCATCTAGTCCAGCTTCCTGTATCTCACAGTGGCCCCACCAGATGCATCTGGGAGCACATGAGACTAGCTATCTGTCTCCTGATCCCACTCCCCTGCATCTGGCCCTTGAAGTACCCCAGTTTTAAGCCTGGAAATCTATATGATCACATGTTTATAACCACTTATAACCTTGCATGATTGCATTGACAATGTTTTCAACGTTAGTTTCTATCACTCATAATTTTTACATGTAATTCTTAACTTCTCTTTAAATGCTCGCATTCTCTTGCAGCTTTTAATGCTGTAAGACAGTTTTGGTGAACCAATGGCATGGGTTCCAAAGGTGGCACTCAAAGCCCTTTTTGTGGGCACCTAACATTGCCCCTACACAGCCACCTGCATTCAGGTTAAATGGCTGTATTGACACTTGGTGAAAAATTAGTGGGTTTTGAATCGCAGTTTGGGCACTCAGTCTCTAAAAGGTTCACCATCACTGCTGTAAGATGTCCCTCAATTCCCTGTCCTCAATACTTGAATATGTCTTAATTGTACTGGATTGTATAGTGTCCCTCATTACTGTAAGCTACCTTAGGTTCTTTTTTCCAAGGAGAAAGGTGGGGTAAAATTACTCTAAAGTAAAATAAATAAATAAACATGCTACAATAACAATTGGATATAATAAGTAAAAAGTGTGTGCGGGGGGGAGCAGTGTGGCCATTAAAAAATAAAAATGCAAGAACAGGCTACAGGTGATAACAAAAAATATTGCAAGCGTTCTTGGGTAATTCCCTCTTTTTCAAAGCATGTACCAAAGGTCCAGACATGGCAAAAGATGTGGTTTGCCAGATCATTCTGAGATGTAAAGTTATTGGCCAGACTATTTTCGCCCGGCACGTCTGTCCATTTGGCTCTTTGAGACCTAGATATAAAGATTCCCTTCCATGAATAGAATAACTTTCCCTGATACCATCATGTATTCTGTCCATCCTACGGAAGGGAGGGAAATTCTCTAGTTAACTTTCTCTGGTTAGGATTGAGATAATCCTTGCACAGGTGACGATCAGTTGTTAACATTGGGCTGGGGCACCTCTCTTATGAAGAAAGGCTAAAACATTTGGGGCTCTTTAGTCTGGAAAAAAGGCACCTCAAGGGGGGATATGATTGAGACGTACAAAATAATGCAGGGCATGAGTAAAGTGGATAGACGGAAGCTCTTCTCCCTCTCACAAAATACCAGGACTAGGGGACATACACTCAAATTGTGGGCTGGGAGAGTAAGAACAGACAAAACAAAATATTTTTCCCCCAGCGCATTGTTAGTCTGTGGAACTCCCTGCCACAGGATGTGGTGATGGCATCTGGTCTGGATGCCTTCAAAAGGGTTTTGGACAGATTCCTGGAGGAAAAGTCCATCACAGGTTACAAACCATGAGGGAGATGTGTAATCTCCAGGCTTAAAACCAGGGTACTTCAAGGGCCAGATGCAGGGGAGTGCTAACAGGAGACAGATATCTAGTCTCATGCACTCCCAAACGCATTTGGTGGGGCCAATGTGAGATACAGGAAACTGGACTAGATGGGTCGTTGGCCTGATCCAGCATGGCTCTTCTTATGTTCTTATGTTCATATCCCCATTTTGTTCTTGCCAGGTGCTATAAGAAGCACCAAAAAGTGACACTGTAACATTGTTAGTTCATGGAATTTGGAAAAACAGCTCTTTCTAACACCTTTATTTCATAGAAACAGAGGATATGTGCAGTCCTTTTACCCACTCCTACTATCACCAATGAATTATGAAGCCAGGCTTGGATCTGCAGAGTGACCTTTTCTCTATTCCATTCATCGAAAAGAAGGCTGGTGGCTCTAATTTTCCGTGGGCCATGAATCTTTCTCAACTTTACAGAAGCTACCGAAGAGCTGAACTCTATGCCAAAGAGAGGTTCAGCAACGTGGAAAGATCCATTAAAGTACAGACTGAACTCCAGAGCAGTTTCCCAGTCCAAACCGTCAGCCTCCATCGGATCCTCCAATTCTTTTGGACCGAGTGTTTTGCCCCCCCCCCCGCCAAGCCCGGAAATAAAGAGGCGAGACCACTTTGGCTTTGGGTAGAATGGGCCACAACATTATTTAAAACTTATTTAACTTGTTCAACTGTAATATTTAGGACCTTTAAAGGGGACCTGACCCGTAGTGCAAAGAGGTAATATTAGGGGATGAAATCCCGTAGCTAAAACGCTCTGTATTCAGAGAGATTCACCCATAGGGAGATGCTGCCCACCTGTTCAGCATTGCCCAATAGGGCCAATCTGCTAGCCTGGCACAGCCCTCAGGAGGCCTAATGTCAACTTGCTAACTTTAACTGTTCCCTGAAATTGCCAGTGGTGTTAGACTTATTTCGAGGGCTGTCTGGTGCCTTAAGGGGGACTTATTAGGGCTTACCTGGATACAATTACCTGTTGCACTACCTGCAAAGTTAGTGGCTGGGATAGAAGGAAAGATGCCCATCCCCCGCGGAAAAGAGAATGGGATAGGCAAAAACGCATGGCCACTCAGGGCCAATCAGAGTGGCCACCAAAAATTCCCATCCGGACCCAAATGGCAACCAGCTAATCTCATTCTCTTACCATAGGGAGGGTGGGGCTGCCGGTCTCACCAAGAAGAAGGCAGGGGCAGGGGAAGGAGCCCTCTTTATAGGCTCCCGTCCCCGGGCAGAAGTCCCTGGATGGGCGCGAAGTTTTTGCGCCCAAAGTCCGGGGCTGCGGGAGCAAACTCGCCCCGACCCACCAACGAAGTGGGGCTCGGAGCTGCCCTTATCCCCACTGCAGCTCCCCATTGCACAAAGTATATCGTTCTGATGGGGAACAGCCTTTCACAGCCAGGAGATGAATCCTCGTGTGAAAACAAGAAACAGACACTTTCTTCTTTCCATAATTAAAGAAGTGGGGTTTTGATATAACTTGATTAGAGTTTCTCCGTTTGCCAAGAAGGATTTGTGTACAAATTTCACAAATCATATTGACAGGATAAAACCACAATAGCTGTCACCTTGGGGCACAACTTTTGGTTTCTATTTTTTTAATAACGAAATCACCAATATTTCTGTGTGTCCTGTTTCTGCACATATCTATGGAGCCTTGTGGCACAGTAGTTAAACTACACTACTGGAATTTTTTTTTAAAAAAAAACCTCTGCTCTTGACCTGCATTCGATCCCAACAGAGTTAGGTAGCTAGTTCAAGGTTGGATCAGTCTTCTGTCCTTTTGAGGTTGGTAAATTGCAAATGCAGCTCGCTGGGGGTGGGGCAAGGGGGGTGCGTAGACTCCGTAATTGATCTGTAAAACTCCCAGAGAGTGCTTTAATTTCTATCAGGGGGGTATATAAGCAGAGCATTTTTCTTTTGCTTTTAGTCTGAAGCAATGTATTGTCTTTTTTTAACACTAGAAATCCCAGAAGTGGGGGAGGGGAACGTTTTTCTTTTAGTTCTGCCTTCATGGTAAGAAACCTAACGGAGAATTCCTCATTGTGCTGCCCTGTCAAAACAGCCTGAATAAACAAGACAAAGGAATTTTTGCACATTTAGGCAGAATTTTTTCACTCAAAAGTGGCTTTTCAGGCAGCAGAAGCTGGAGGAAAAGATTGTTCTGTCCACGGACTTTTGTTCATTCTAGCTTTAGTTCTACCCCTTATTAGGAATGGGCATTTCATTTCAAAACCAGTAGGTTATGAAACAAACCATGCAAACCCAGGTGGTCCTCGGAACCGGCTGATACACACAGATCCAATTGCTTTACCTTTCTCTGTCTTGGACAGAGTTAAATTTCAATGAGGAAGCATGCTGCGACATCATCTTTCCTACGTGTTGCTGGCCAGTCAGAGAGGGAGGTGGGATGATGCCAGTCCTTGCACAGCTCCTGACTGGCCAGCATCACAGATCTAGCACAGATGACGTTGCAACATGATTCCTCATTGGATTTTAACCCTGTGCGAGACAGAGAAAGGCTTGTGTGGTTCGTTTCATAACCTACTGGCTCCGAAATGAAATGCCCATCCCTACCCCTTATCTCTTGAACTCTATCCACATGCACCAACAAATCCCATATCTTATTTACAGTATGTGGCTTAAAATATTTGTTTAATTGGGAATAGGAGATCCTATGGTGTTCACATACAAAAAAAGGTTCATTGCACACAGTAGGTTCATTTCCCAGACCACCTTGTCTTCAGATTAGCCTTGTATTTGCTGTAGCTATTAAGAGGTTGAGTTGAGTTATTTTAAACAGGGGGGCCATATTACCAATGCGTGACTTGCTGAACGTGAACCTCTTGGCATGCTTTCTCTATAATTATGCACTTTTGGAAGAGCAGCCTACAAAGACTGTTGACTAAGGCTAATATTATAAAAGCATTATATTTAGTGGAATTATCAGGCAAAGCTAAAATGGACATATGTTAGGCTGAAAAATTACACTGTATTAAAATCTATACACACACACCTGAACACACATGCACAAACACAAACACACTGATGGTTTTGGTTATGCCTTTGTAGAACAGGTGACTAAACATTCTCAAAGGAAAACTATAGGAGCAATAGGAAAATTCTACTGCCCTGATATCTGTTGGAAGTAAAACTCTGCCAAGAATATAAGGTCTGAAAAATTTCTCTGTTGCCTTGCAGACAATTTCATTTTCCAGGAGATGGAAGAAGCAACATGAATACTGTGTATTTTGGACCTGATTCTCACCAGCAGGGAAGAACTGATCAGTCAAGTGGAAGTTATAAGAACCATGGTGAAAGTGGCCACATCCCCTTGGGATTTATATATGCTTAGTGCAGTCAGCTACTCACTTGGAACTTCAGAAAAACTGATTTTGATAAGCTTAAAGAAGCACTGGGTAATACGCTATTGTTGGATACACTCGGTGAGAGCAGAGTTCATAATGAAGGGCAGTTTCTTAAAGGTAAAATATATTGAAGGCACTGGAAAAAAATATTTCCAGCAAGGATGGAAAATGGGAGCCATCTTAACCAGATTTCTGCACACGGAGCTTAGGAACACACTGTGATTTCAATAGGATATACATGAGAAATTTATGCACAATGAGATTCCCAGGATGGTGGAGTAGAGGGCATGACAGAAAAAGGTTTGAATCCCAACTCAGCAATGGAAACCCACTAGGGGAGTTGAACTGGTAAAACCAGTCCTTAAATACAGTATATCACCTTGCAAACCCTATTGGGTTCAATATAAGTCAATAACTTGACGGCACAGAACACACACACATGCATAAGAAATTGTTTCAATGATACATGGAATGTCTTTTTTTAGAACATGTGTTTGGGAAAGGGAAAGAAAAATACTCCAGGGTAAAATTCACTTTACTTCTGGAGATAAATGAGGCATAAAGCATGAAGTAAAAATTATGAATATATCTGAGGCGGGGGGTGGATGTGATACTCCATATATTTTGCATTTTGAGCCAGAAATATTTTTATTTTTATTTTTTATTTTTTTATTTGTTTTTGTGTTCTTGTATCCTATTCCTTAAACAAAAATTAAGAATAAGAAAAGGGAAACAGGTACAAAAATGGTTGGAGAACTAGAGTTTATAACCAGTTATAACTTTGTGCTTGTATCTCTCCTTGTGTGATTACATTGACACGGTGGCATCAATTGTTAGTTCCCATCCCTCATAATTTCTAGATGGTGTGCCATACATGATTACATGGAAGTTATGCTCTTTTCTTAATGGCTCTCATTCTTTTTTAGCTTTGATGTTGTCATCTAATGGTGTAAGATACCGTTCATTTCCCTGTTCTCAAACTTGACTATGTCTTAATTGAACTGTGCCAACTTGGGTCTTTTTCCAAGGATAAATGCAGGGTAAAAATACTCATATATAAATAAATAGAATTCTATCCCAGTAATAAATATGTGAATGGAACCCCTAATCAATAAAGACGGAACACTATCAGGTTGTTGTGAAGTCCAAAGAGGAGAAATCATGTATCTTTAAATTAGCAGAGACTTTGTGGGTCACTCTAATGCATAGGATACTTCCATAAAAGTAGTCAATCTATATACCCTATTACTACCATCCAAGTGGACAGAAAATGTATAATTCTCATGCATCTTCAACTACTTATATGTTTCCTCTTGACCTCCAGCACTGCTACACTGGGACTTAGATAAATGAATACTGATTATCCTTGTCATCTGACAAATTGACTAACCATGGTGGCAAATTGCTACAGAAAAAAATGAATGTAAGCACCCCATACTCTAATAATTTCTATGTCAAAAAGAGAGAAAAAGTTTCCTTACATACATTTCTTGCGACGTCCACAAAAATGTTGCTTTTGAAACCTTCCGTGGTGGTAATCAGGAGCTTGAGCGTGATACTCCTGGGCAGCGTGAGTTCTGTGATGGCCAAGGGGAACATGATGGGGGGTTGGATCTACTCTGTACCGGTGCACTTTCTCTTCAGCTGTCCGTTTGTATAATACATGCGGGTGGTGTCCAGCAGGTGGCGTGTACTGGTGTTCCTGCGCTAGGTGTTGAGGTAATGGAGATATAAGGAAGTCATTCTCTTGTGTCCTTATCAAACCTGACTAAAGAGATAAATATAAAGAAAAGTGAAAGTTATAAATAGATTCATCCAGATAACTGGTTATAGATAGAGTGGGTCACCAAATTTGCTGCATTGACTAGGTGGATGGTGACCATCAGGCATTGATTTATCATCTAGGATTCTCTGGGCAAGCGCTAAGACTTGAACATCACAATAAGACCCACTTCTGACTAGTAAGAAGAAAACAGAAGTTGTGTCTTTTCTACAAACACTATCAAAACTCAGCCATATAAACTATAGCTTGGAAAAAGGAGAAAGGATGTGATTGAAAGAAGGGCAAAACCACACAAATCAAGCAAACGTTTGGCTACCACAATAATGACTGACCATGGTTTAAAATTAATCCCAGACAAAGTTCATGGACTCTTCAGTACTGGATTAGGTGAAGAAAATTGGTGGTGAATGATAACACATATTTCAAAGTACAAGAACAGTGTCAAAGGATGTCGCGTATGTCAATGCACATCAGTCTGTAACTACTGATAAGGTGTCTACTCAAGCACATGGAATTTCCCAGGGAAATCAGCACAAGCTAAACCCATACTTAAGATGACGTCAACGAAGCGGTCCTTAGTTTACTCAGACAATTCTTAACATCAACACTTTTGTAAGCAAGGCAACAGATCTATTCAGTTACCGTGGTTCCTCTACTTATGAGTTTAATCCATTCTGAATGTAATCTTTTAAACTGAACAACTCTTAAGTAGAGCAGCCCTATCTAAAAAAAATCTTTAAAAAAATGGAAAAAAATGGGGAAAAAGTAAAAAAAATTGTAGGTAGAGCAGACTGCATCTAAAATTTGTAAGGCAGCAGCTAAAATGCCAACAGTTTTTCTCTCTTAAGTCAAATTGCTCTTAAGTCGAGCCACTTGTAAGTAGAGGTACCACTGTACTTGGGGCTTTTGGAAGGTCACAAGGGGAAGGAACTCTGAACTCTGCTATCACTTTACTGATTTCAGGTCCAAAAGGTTTCCCCTCTTCCCTCTTCATTTTCAAAGAAATTCATCAAGTCTACCCAATGTTGTCTGATTCTTTTTTCTGCATAAAAATTTTGCTGCCTGTGAAGGAACACAGGGTACTCATTCTTGGCAAGGATGTGATTCATTGGGGGCATGGATATGCATTTCCCTGCAGGGGACAGAAGTGATATTTTAATCCTTATGATTTATGTCATCAGTTATTATGAAATGACACCATCCATAGGCTGCTCTGCGTAAAGGAGAGAAGAGGACCTAATAATCATCTGGTATTCAGCACCAGCAAGAGAGCATCTGCTAGCCAATTCTACTCCCTCCAAGAGTAAAGGGAGGAAAGAAATTCAGTTAATCTGTTTTTTATTTTCCCATTGTAAAGGTTTCCAGTGTCTGCCTTTATTCCTAGAGGCTTCATTTCACAAATGATTTGAACCATCTGGAAGGGAATCGTCTGGGTTTCCCTTTTATGAACCTGCCCACGATGTTGTGCTCCAGTGTAGGCGCGATCATAATCTCAGCGTTTCTCATCACAGCAGAAGGCTGAGAAATCCAGAGATAGGGGAAGAGCTCAGCTTGCATTAGGACAGTCCACTGATTAAAGGAGCGTTAGTTGATTAATATTGCTTGATTGGGGCAAGTTGTCTACGGAGTTGGGAAAAAGAACTTGCAGGAGGGGTATACTAGCCAGGCAATTGCAAGAGTTGCACTACGAACGGGTGGCTTTTCAAAAACTTGAATTCTTTGTAAAGGAAACTTCCCCCTCTGGGGACTCCTGATATTATGTAGTAGTCAACAGTAAATTGAAACAAAAAGAAAAATAACCAAACAGAAATTGAAGATAAGAAGTGTGTCTCTAACAGCCTGAAGAAAAAACAGTATTCAATCCTGCTTATTACTCCATCATGTTTACAAGAAATCTTGAGTGCGCTTTGAAAAGGCAAGTAGTATAATGCTTGGGGAAGAATAAGGAAGGCATGTAAAATGTACATGTGTGGCAAAAGTGGGTGGGTTTCAACCCCCACCCCACCCCCAGCCCAGCCAAAGGAATACAAGTACCTGTCCAAGAGGATAGAATCAACCTCAGGGCTTTCTTCAGCACTTCTGAAAGGAAGTGCTTCTTCACACCGGGCATAATTAAACTGTGGACTTCATCCCCACAGGATGTGGTGAACGTTGTCAGCTTATGTGGCTTTAAAGGGAGTTACATCACACTCTTGGAGGGTTCAATAGACCAGTGGTTCTCAACCTGTGGGTCCCTAGAGGTTCCTGGACTGCAACTCCCAGAAGTCTTCGTCACTAGCTGAGGTGGCTAGGGTTTCTGGGAGTTGCAGTCCAGGAACATCTGGGGAGCCACCGGTTGAGAACCACTGACATAGAGTCATGGAATACTAGAGCGGGAAGGGGGGAGCTAGAAGGCCAAGGAATCCAACCCTCTGCTCAATGCCAGAATCCAAATCGCTTTGGCAGATGGTGGGTGGATGTACAGTGGAACCTTGACTTACATGCTGCTTGACTTGCATCATATTTGACTTGCATCAAGAAGGGGCCTGTTTGACTTGAGTCACAGGCTTTGAGTTACATCTTGGAGCCTCGGCGCAAGGCACTGGAATCAGGCAGCAGCCATGACCCAGCATCGTGGCTGCTGTCACCAAACTGTTCCTGCCTTCTTCCTCTCCTCCAGCAGCAGCAGCAGCGGCTTCGGCGAGGCCAGCTCTGAGCACCTGGAGCTGGTCCTCGGCCTTGCTGAAGCCGCCATTGCCACCAGAGGAGAAGAAGGGCCAGGAGCTCAGGGCTGGCCTCGCTGGTTAGACAGTTGGCTCAGTCTTGTAAAAAACCTGGCTGCAGAAGTCTGGTCCACAATGGAAGCATTTTAGTTGGGGAGCTGTACAGATGTGACTCTAATGGTAAGCATAGAGTTGTTCAGAACTTGGAACGTCAGGTTAAAAATCAGTAAAACTTAAATGTTAGACATTGTTGCTATGAACATTAAAAAGTGGAGGTGTATAACTTGTGGACTATAATTCCACTGCCTCCTCCTCTCTTTGAAGAGACATTTCATTTACATCCCCGGAAGGAATCGCCCATCCCAGTCAAATTTGTGTTAAATTGCTGTTTTCGGGGGTCTTTTTCATCATCTGGAACAGATTAATCCACTTTCCCATTACTTTCTATGGGAAAAGTTCGTTTGACTTAAGCCATGTTTGACTTAAGTCTAGACCTCTGGAATGGATTAATTACGCAAGTCAAGGTTCCACTGTACATCGTACACTGTGTTCTGTATCAGAAGTCATATACATTTTAGTCCTGGTGAATTGCTTGGGAATGCAAGCAGGAAGGCATACTTGCATCTGGTTGGGGGCTAAGGGAACAGAATCCTGGACGAGATAACTTTACAGTATGAAAGCCCAGCTCTTCTTTTGATCATACTATAAATAGGCATATTACCCCAAAGGTAGCATTTGGTGGATATTGAAAGGAATGTAAGAATTGGCATGTACCCCGAATTGGTAGCATTCCTTTGATTCAGAGTGAATAAATACATGGTATGGCAAAGAGCCCCGGTTAACCCCCAAAGTGAAGCAACACCTCTAACAGATCATTTTTATTCTATTTAGCATTCATAGAGTTCAAAAGATGGCTTTTCATTTGAATATGTAAGCTGAATTCCTGGTTCCAATGGAGAAATTCAGTATATATTCTCAATATCAATCGCTACCTCAACCATTTCAAAAAACTGTGGAACACAAGTGAAAGGCTTCTAACACAATTTAGGTAGTGTTTTTGGTCCTCAACATAGTTTATTAAATGTTAAATACTATCATACAATTGTAGCTGCCTAGATGCCCTAAGCACATCTGATCTCGCCTGATTTCAGAAGCTAAGCAGGGTCGGCCCTGGTTAGTACTTGGATGGGAGACCACCAGGGAATACCAGGTGCCTTAGGCGCCTGGAGTAGGAACTGGCAAACCACTCCAGTATTCCTGCCAAGAAAACTCCATGGACATGGAGTCACAAAGGGGTGGTCACAACTGTAATGACACAACACACACATCATACAATTGGTTAAAATGTGTATGTGACTGTGGAAAGATAAGTGTTAAATGGCCTTTGAGCTGATCAGGTTTTAGGGGGTGTCTCCCTGCCTCAATTTTATTTCTTCTCTTTTTCCTTGATATGGAATAACCCCATTGCTGAGAACCTGGCCACAATGTTAAGATCTCTGATTCTCCCAAACTAGATGGCACTGCATACCCCAAGGTCATCATTAAGACAGGCTTTTAAAATCTTTAAAAAAAGGAAAGATATAATTTTTTTTTAAAAAAAATGGAAACTAAGATTTGTGTGGAAGTACACTCCATATTCTGAAACGGAGAAGAAACATGGGGAGAACCAACACTTGATTTGTGGTATAAACAAGCTTTACAATCAGAACAAATTCATATTCTAAACCACAACAATGGGGTGTTCAGACACACCATTGGTCCTAATTTATCAAAAGTCAGTCTGTTTCTGTGGATGTCCTTCTTTGTTGATGATGTATTTATGCCTAGCTACCCTAAGCACACCCGATCTCGCCTGATTTCAGAACATAAGTGGGGTCGGACCTGGTTAGTACTTGGATGGGAGACCACCAGGGAATACCAGGCGCTGTAGGTGCCTGGAGTAGGAACTGGCAAGCCACTCTAGCATTCATGCCAAGAAAACCCCATGGCCATGGAGTCATGAAGAGTCAGTCATGACTGTAACGACACAATGCAATGCACATTTATGTCTGGCACAACTAAGACTACTCAGAAGTCAGTTCGAAATTCAGATTTCAGAGGCAATACAAGAGGCCAAGACTTGGGGGGGGGGTTTACACAGAACGCAGAGGACAGAACCACTTCTGGGCCAGCTCATTGAGGCAGCAGGCACAAAGCCCTCCAAGCTCTGCCTCGCTTTCAAATATATGGTGAGCTCAAGTGCATATGTTCACTGGTTATCTTGTGAGTTCTCTGCCCTCCCAGCTTTTCGTGCACTGATGTTTAGAAGCCGAAGAGCCGTACGAATGCTCCTGTGAAGAAAGTTTGAGCCCAAGTCTAAGATGGAAATGGGTGAGATTGTCATAAAGAGGACAGAGCCAAAAGCCAAAAGCCAAAAGAACTGGAGCATCCAAAGGAACCAACGAGTCAGAAGAGACAAAGTCTCAGGATGCTTAACAAAAAGGTGCTTTATTGAAACAAAAGCCCAATGCATTTCGGCTTCGGAAACCTTCTTCAGGGGCTATGTTAAACTGCATTAAAACAAAGGGACAACCAATGTATATCTATTATTCTTATACAGCAATTGTTATAAAATAATTAGTGTTTATTCTGATAAAAGGCTTATAGACACTAAAATATATATGGTAATTAGGTTGGTTAGATATTTATACTTTTTTACAAGCCCAGTGGGACTGTTGCTAAGATATTCACAATATAAAATAAATATAAAATAAATATAAAATAAATATATAAATATATAACAAATATAAAATAATAAAGTTTTACAGTTTAGAATATAAGTAAGGTATTATACTCCAAGTGTATCCACTGGATATATTTTTTCTTTATACAGGCCCAATAGGCAGGTTACTGAGATGTTTGTAATTTAGATTTTCAATAAAATCTAATAATATTTCAATTAAAAAAACTGTCATAAAGAGGACCGTCATAAAGAGGACGGTTTTCTATCATCCCTGAATGCAGGACACACAATAATGGGCTCAAGTTACAGGAAGCCAAATTTCAGCTGAATATCAGGAAAAAAACTTCTTAACTGTTAGAGCAGTACAACGATGGAACCAATTACCTAGGGATGTGGTGAGTGCTCCAACACTGGGGGCCTTAAAGAGAAATTTGGACAACTATCTATCAGATAAATTCAATTTGAATACCTGCCTTGAGCAGCGAGTTAGTCTCTATGGCAGGCATGTCCAAACTTTGGCCCTCCTGATGTTTTGGACCACAACTCCCAGATTTCCAACCCTGTATTTCCAGTGGCAATATTTGTGCACATCTATGATTCTTTGATAAACCACATAGTCTCACAGAAATCCATGTCTTTCTGAGAATGACAGTGCCTTTCAGCAAAGACGAGTAAGCACAAAAGCCTGAAAGCTTTTAGAAATGTGCACCTGGTTGGCAATTTCTATAGATCCAGGTGATCCCACCACCCCATTTAACCATTAATAGCTTGTATATAAGGAGCCTTGTGGCACAGTGGTTAAATGCCTGTACTGCAGGTAAAACTGTGCTCACGCCGACCTGGGGTTCAATCCCATGTAGCAGGCTCAAGGTTCACTCAGCCTCCCATCCTTCCGAGGTCAGTAAAATGAGTACCCAGCTTGCTCAGGGGGTGGGGGTGGGCAATGTGTAGCCTGCATACTGTAGTTAAAACTGTAAACCACCCAGAGACTACTTGAAGTGGTATGGGGCGGTATATAAGCAGGACACTTTGCTTTGCTTTGCTTACATTTTTTAAAACTAAAATAGTTCTCATTTGGCCGCTAGTGGCCAAAATCTTTAAAAGGGGGGGGGCAGACACTTCCTAAAAACACAATGGGTGTTTTGAAACAAAAATACGGGAGAATTTGGAGCCAGGGCTATTAGGGGCCACATATGGTCCCCTGGAGGCAGCACACACTCACAAGCAGCATGTTGTCCATGCCTGTTGTACAACAAACTAAATGTATATCAAAATGTACACAAATATTGATCCAGGAAGAATCCTGCTGGGTTTCTGGGGAATAGAAGAAAATACTTATGGACTATATTCTGTTCAATAGTCCTCTCCCTCCACAGGCTTCTTTTCTGAGTGGTTGAACACCCCAGGGAAGAAGTTACAGTGGCAAGTGAAGATCCACGCATCAAGAGAAAACACTTTATCGTTGGTCTAGGTTTCCAGACTGAACTATGAGCGAATTGTTGGGTCTCCCCATGTTTCTGACATGAAAAATCTCTAAGCAATTGGGACATGTGAAGGAAAATGTGTCCTTTTTATGTGTGAGGCTAAGAACACAACCAATACTCACAAATCTTCTTCCTAACTGAAAGAAGGTATGTGTGTGTGTTATCATCCATTGACACAACCCAATCGCAATCAATGGCAGTGAACGTTTTGGTTCTGCACTAGTATGAAAAGGCCAGTGCTGTTTTCCCACCAAACAGCATCATCATCATCCAAATGAAATAATAGAGGGGGGGGGCTTGCTTTTGCAAAAAAAGAAAATAAGTTGTATTTTGTGTACACTTTTTATATCAAATGCAAAGAAAAGTGCAAAACATGGATTTGTCACAAAAATGTGTCCAAATGAAAAAAAAATACTAAAATTCCCAAAAGCTTGTCCCATGGGAGGGAAAATTCTGAATTTTTTTTCTCATTTACAAGAACAAAATAAGGAAATATTTTTCTCCCCAGAGCCTGTAGATGGATCCCTTGGCTTCCATGGCCACCAAGGAAAAGATTGCATTAAAAGTAAAAGTACATTTGAGGGGACATCCACTCACATTGAGGGTTGGGAGAGTTGGAACAGACAAAAGAAAATACTTCTTTACCCAGTGTGTTAGTCTGTGGAACTCCCTGCCACAGAATGTGGTGATGGCATCTGGCCTGGATGCCTTTAAAAGGGGATTGGACAGATCCCTGGAGGGTGTTTCAAAGGCCAGATGCAGGGGAGTAGTATCAGGAGACAGATATATATATTCTCGTATGCTTCCTGAGGCATTTGGTGGGGCCACTGTGAAATATAGGAAGCTGGACTAGATGGGCCCTTGGCCTGATCCAGCACGGCTCTTCTTACATTCTTATGCTCTTAAGCAAACAGAGAAACAAATACTTCCCAGCTGGACTTTCTTGCCCACTGTGAGATTGTTAGTTTGTGTATCACACTTGCACAACTTTGGTGTATAAGAATGGCAAGTGTGACGGGAAGGGACTGTGGAGAGAAAGGGTGATGACATGAACTAAATGGTTTCAAGGGGAGGTCATGGGAGCACTCAGTATGATGTATATATTTTTTTAATGCACAGACACACAAGCATCCAGGCATCTGCATGTTTACTCAGTATTTTACAGGGAATGTGATGCTGCCAATGTTGCTACTGTTGCAGTGCTGGTCCCAGTTAAGTATGCATTGTAGGAGGAAGAATACACACCTTGTATTAATCTGAATACCATCTGGTATGATTAAACATAGTTCATGTTGCAATTTTCTGCCTAGAAGACTAATAAGAATGCCATCCGTTGGATTACTGGGCAATTTTTAATGGCTTTTAAAACATATACACCATTGAGTCCTTTTTTTAAAAAGTTACTAGCTTATATTATCTTGTTTAACTTGCATCAAAACCAAATACTAGATGGGTGATTTCTCTCCTCCAAATTCTGACTTTCATAGCTGCAGAAAACTCCATGAAGTGTTAATCAAATTACAAGCAGCAGTTCACCCATATGCATGTCAGACTGGCCACAAATTCACATCCCAGATGCAAATAATGAAGTATGAATTGGAGCCACATGAAATCCAAAACCTGGGGCATAAGAGGGCAATCAGACCAATGGCCTGTGCAATCAGACCTGTCCTATAGAAACCAAGCTAACTGGTGCAGGATGTTCAGTACTAAATCTCTCCCTGGTGTGATGACATTAGCAACATCAGATTCTTGGGACAACTTTGTCCTGAATGTCATGAATAATACTTAAGGGAAACACACTCTTCCTCCCACACCAATTCTAAACGACAAGATTGGTCCTTGATCAGTTTTTTCTCAATTTCTTTGGTCTTCAAGGCAGCCATGGGAAAATCAAACCGGATCAATCTGAATATAGGAGAAGGGGGTTAATTGTCCCTTCAGCATCATTTTACCAATCTGATTCCCCGCTGCTTTGTAAAACAAACTCATTCTTGTTATCAAAAGTGACTCATATTACCCATGTTCAGCAAATTAATTTTTAATTTTTATTTTATTTTTGTAAAAAGGTAGATTTGAAATACAAAATGCACTCAAATAGCTCCCACGTATAAAGTGCTCCCAAGTATAAGACAAACCCCACTTTTTCAACCCCTCCCCCCCAAAAAAATATAGTTTCACAACTGCACGGTTCTCTTCTCCACTTACCTGCATGTATAAGACAACCCTCAATTTTAGTCTAATAATTTTAGACACCATATAGTATACACAGAAAAATACTGAACTTCCTAAACACTCTGCATAAAAACATCTAAACTCATACATATACATTTATAAGAAGTGCAGCAGCTCCACATAGGCATCTCTGAAACTGTATACAGTGGTACCTCTACTTACAAATTTAATCCATTCCAAATACATGTCCTTAAGTCAAACAACTCTGAATTAGAGGTACTGTATCTAATAAATAAAAATAAAAATAAAATAAAATAAAATAAAATTAAATTAAATTAAATTAAATAATTTTTGAAAAATTGTATGTAGAACACATCACATCTAAAATTTGTAAGGGGGCAGTTAAAATACAAACGGTTTTCCGCTCCTAAGTCGAATTGCTCTTAAGTAGAGCCGCTCATAAGTAGAGGTGCCAGTTTTAGCCTCAACTCCTGCCTGCCAATGTCTCCATGTGCAGGAGGAATCATGTGATTAGGAGCTCTGATTTCTCAGAATCTCCAGCTGCATGGAGACACCCTGGATAACAGGAGGTGACCTTCTCAGACTCCTTCTCCCAATGGAAGCAGCAAGCTTCAGGAGTTGAGCTAGAATGTTCTCCATTCTTGTGCTTCCAAATTAATCCATTTTTTAAACAGGAGTGGTGAGGTCTGAGCTCACCCTACCAATAGGCAAAGTGAGGCAACCATCTCAAGTGGTAGGTTCTGGGACCTCTCTGCTTTTGCATCCTCCCTGCACCTCCCAGCTATGTCTGTTCTTTTGGGATAGAGATATGTGTCTGCCTCTCCACCTTTCCTGTCCATCTAAAGCAGCTGAGGGGAAACTACCCTTGAAGGTGGTAAGCAAAGAGGACACCAGATATTGAGTCATAGTAAAGGAAACCATGCCTTTCCATTTTCAGGACCTGAGCAGGCCCAAGGATTTTTGGGAGATCATATTCATCGGGTCACTGTTCATCAGAAGCAACTTGATTGTGTATAATAAGAAAACATCCTGAAAGCCTCAGCATCATGAAGGACTCAACCTCCCTGGCAGTAAGGAAGAAGGTACAATCTCCAGTCCCAACAGCTTCTACACAGACCATGGAGTGTCACCTCATCTTGTCCCTCAACCCCAGGTAACAGAATATCTTGGATTAGCCTTGAGTGAAGATAAAAGTGCCGAATCATTAAGAAGGAAATCCAGAATGGTCTTGGTTGAAAAAGAAAATTAAAGAGAAGCAGCAAATAAGGACTCTGTTGCTCTGCAAAATAATAGAACGGAACACATTCAAATAATGAACTAAACTATTGACAGACTTTGAACGTGGAATGCCCTATGAATGACCAACTTGGGACATTTTGCAGAGTGCGCAGATGCATGTTGTGTTTAGTGTAATGGCAAAGCTTTGCTGCAGACTCTATATTTTTCAGCTTCAAATGTTCAGCTGTATTACCCAACGTGGCATTTTAGTTCCCCCCACAAATTAAAGGATTGTCGGCAGGGCTGAACCTTCAAACAACCATTCTGTTCTCCGGCTACAAGAGCACTCAGTTCCAGTTAGTGCCATGAGAGTGAACACAATTTCTGAACGTTCAGCAATGGTTAAAAGCAAGGTAACAAAACTTCCCTCTAATTATTCAGATATGGACACAGAGAGAGAGAGAAGGTTGCACTGAATAGCTTCTTTGTGCTTTGGCAGTTGACTGGATCTTTTAAAAACATCTCTGAAACATCCGCTTCCATCTTTGTGTAGCAATGATGCAGTATTTTAATCCATTTCCTGGGTTAAAAGATTTTTTTCCAAAAGAGAGAGAGAGAGAGAGAGAGAGAGAAAAGCATACATTGTTTCTGTATTTGTAAGGCTGTGTGTTGAATATTTCACTGATATGCTCTGAAATTCTTAAGGCTTCTCTTTAATGTGAAATGAAAAACATCAGAAATTCCCAATTCTCATCTTGAGCATCTTGATTAATTACAGGCTTTATTTCAGGCAAAAGCAAAAGATAAACAAACAAAAAAAGAATGCAAAACCATTGTGGCATCTTAACGTGAGCTATTTTGAACAAGTCCACTTCTCATAAGAGTCTTAGGAAATAACATGGCTACCTCTTCTAAAACTACGTTACATGTAAGTATCTCATTCCCTTTCTAACATTTTAAAGCCCATTTTTGCACAAGAGATTTGCTAAAACAGCAGACTGAAGTGAAGACAGTCTAGAAGCAAACCACAGAATTGCCAGATTAGCAGCATCTCATTGCCTGAGATTTCAGGGCCAACACTGGAACGGGAGATAGAAACTTGGGATGTCACTAAGTTAGGGGTTGGAATCCATTGGAACATATAGTGGAAATCTGGGGTCCAAGTTATATGGGCCCAGGATCCATGTGAACATGGCTAACTCAGGAATAGGGCAGTTATCAGCTGCCATGGTTGCTGCCATGCCTACTAGGGTCTACATCAGTGGTTCTCAACCTGTAGGGAATGAGGGGGCTTTTTAGGTAGGGAAACTTCTTGTCTAAGCTTCCTTGTCCATGCACTGAAGACAGAACCAAGATTCAAGACTAAAGTCAACAGCCAGAAATGTAACACAGTTCTCAGTTGAAGTCTGCATGGGGGGGGGGGGGCTGTCTCCAGGCCCCACCAAATGGCACAGTATTAGTTGTCTGAAACTTCACAATGGAGATTATGAAACACTGGAAAAGACAACATTATCCTAAAGAACATGCACAATAGAGAAGAACCCTGGACCAGTATACATTTCTTCAGTTCCAGTTTAGCCCTGTATACTTCGTTTGTTCATTCATTCATTTGTTTCTTCATTTGTTCATTTGTTCATTCATTTGATTCTAATCTCCTCACTTAGTGAGAACTCACTACTCTGGGAGGTGTAGTAAGAAAATAAATGCATAACAACACTATCACTCCCAACAACAATATAAAATTATGAAATAGTATTTAAAAGAATGCTTGAAAAGACAAATTACAAAAGAGAGAGAGAAAAAGAGACAGAGAGAGAGAGTCAAGAAAATCAAATAAAGTCAAATGGTGACAAAAGAAGAATACAGTGGTACCTTGTATAAAGGAATTAATTCATTCCAAATGAAATTATGTTAAGCAAATTTTCCTTTATATAAATTTCCCATAGGAATGCATTGAAAACAGAGCAATCCCTAATTGCGACCATTTTTAAGTTGTGTGGATTCGCCCCATAGACAATTCTGTTAAGCAAATTTTATGTACAATGTTTTACGTTGTACAAATTTTATGTTGTGCAAACAAGGGTCCACTGTAGCAGAATCCTATCTCAGGGGCAAGATGTTTTGAAAGGCCTCTTTACTGAGTTCTGCTTTGGCATTTCCCCCCCTGAAAACAGGGAGGAATCAGGCCTGGCTACACATGAATTCCAGAGGGATTGGGCCACCACTGAGAAGACCTGATTTCTAGTTGACAGACTCTTGATGTGGCCATTCTAGAGATCCAGTGGCCTTTTGGATTTCTGTATGGAGAAGGGAGGTGCTGGACCCAATAGCCTCATGGTCCCCTTTCCAACGTAATACTTTGATACCCCAACTTAAGAGCAGCTCGACTTAAGAGCAATTCAACTTAAGAGTGGAAAACCTTTGGCATTTTAACTGCCGCCTTACAAATTTTAGATATGGTCTGTTCGACTTACAAATATATATACAGTGGTACCCCGACTTAAGAGCAGCTCGACTTAAGAGCGGAAAACTTTTGGCATTTTAACTGCTGCCTTACAAATTTTAGATATGGTCTGCTCGACTTAAAAATATTTTTTTTTTCATTTTTTTGATTTTTAAACTTATTTTTTCAGTTTTTTTAGATAGGTACCCTGACTCAAGAGTAGTTTGATTTAAGAGCATGCATTCGGAACGGATTAAATTCGTAAGTGAAGGTACCACTGTATTTTATTTTTAACCTATTTTTTCCAATGTTTTAGATAGGTACCACAATTTAAGAGTAGTTTGACTTAAGAGCATGCATTCGGAATGGATTAAATTTGTAAGTTGAGGTACCATTGTAATTCTATGATTCTATATAGGGCTCTTGGGCCCTATTCAGACAGCCAGTTTAACATATGCAGCCCAGAAACAGGGTCATGGTTGGGATCTTGGTTTCTGTCCTGGGCGTTCCATCCTCTAAATGGGCAGAATGATCTATCTACCTTGCTTCCATAAGCTATCATCCCCTTTCTGATTACAATGCCCCATAGGATTTCCTATACTGTATCAAAAGCAATGGGGAATCCTTGTCACTTTTCCCCACCCCCAACCCAAATAAAACCAGTTTATTTGCAGGTCTGCGGGAGAGGGAGCAGGGAAAGTATAGTAAATATCATCCTTCTCCAGCAAACGCCCAAGTGAAGGAAAGAAGCATTCTTTGCCCATATGAATCCCATTCAGATATTAAAGGGTGATAAAGCAGTAAATTTCATTCCCGTTGGCTAGAATTCAAGGAGTGTTAAATCTGAATTCCAGAACTCCAGTATTTCTGTTGTAGCTCAACAAGTTTTTAAAATATACATATACATCTCCTTTATTTCCCCCCTTCAAGGTTTACCTTTAAAAGACTACGGCAACATGTATAGTAAGCCAACTAAACATACTAAAATGTCCAGTTTTTAAAAGCAAGCATAAGCTAAAGTGCAAAACATAGCTGTTCATGTACAACTGAGTCATCATTGTGTTGTTTCTTAAATGGGATGCATGTTTGAGCCAAAAGTCCAGAATTATAAAATTGACTTTAATGGAGCTCTGCTAACCTGGGATTTCTCTGTTGCTGTATACAGAAACCAGGGCTTGGATGCAATTTTTTGCCATTAATTCCTTATTGCCTTAATTAAAGAATAGGCAAATTTCATGATGACTGCAATGCAATGCAATTCTTTTTTGCATTATAACTGTTGTAATTGCTCTTTTTGTTACAGGTGATATAGCATCACTGCTTAAAAGACTTTTGCAGCATAGGTCACCATCTCTAACTCTTGTAGTTACCAGGGACTGAGATTCAACTTGGGGGACTTGCTGTCAAGCTAGACTTAAGTCATACCGCTAACTGGACTCAGGGCGTTTATACACGACCCCTAAACTCCGCCGCAAATGGCTGCAAGCTCCGGAGCTTAAAAATGTTTCCCCACCAGCTCCAGAGTTTGCAGACAATTAAGTGCGACCCCGCCCACCTAAGCGCGACCCAGCACACTTTTCTTGTACCTGCTCTTGGGAGGTGAGAAATATTTGATGCGGATGTGCTGGGCTCTCCTCGCTTCTTTTTGTTTTTGTTTTTTGCCTCCCGCCCCTTTAAGAGGAACCAGGAAGTGACCAGGGCTCCCCCGGCAGCTTCCACCAGCACCGGGAGGTAAGGCTTTATTCTTTTGTCCCTTTTTTCCTCCCTCCCCTCACGCAGCCAGCAGCCAGGAAGTATGGAGGGGTGGAGATGCACAAAGAGCGACAAACCCCTAAGATCTCTGGTCCGAATTTAAGGGGCCAGCGGATCTTAGGGGTCGTGTAAAAGCGCCCTCAGAGTTCTTCCCCCACGAACTGGACTTGACTCACAACTCAGAACCTGCCCACCCCTCCCTTTTTTATGAGGGGGAAAGAGCTTGTTTTTAACAGGGATTCAGACTTGGGGCTTGGGGCTCAGGACTTGGTAGCCACAACTGGGACTTGGGACTTAGTATCAAAAGACTTGCCAACATCCCAGATAGTTACATTTGAAAGGACGATTATACTGGTAGATAATTACAATGGGACCTTGTAAGTCATATACTGTAATCATAAAAATATGGACCTGGAAGACACCAAGAGTCACTGAGCCCAACCCTTGCCATAGCTGAAGGATCCTTGATAAGTAGCCATCTGATATCTACTGAGAAACCTCCAGGACACCCCACCACCTCCACGGTAGTCCATTTCACTGCCAAACTGCAATGACTTCCAAGATGTAGGCGAGTGCTCAGCCAAAATCTCCTTTCTCGTAATTTGAATCAATTACCTTAGGTCCTACCCTCTGGATTACAGAAATCAGGCTTGCTCCATATTCCGCTTGACAGCTCTTCAGATAATGGAAGATAGCTATGATATCAATTCTCCACCTCACCCAACCCCCCTTTATTACATGTCCTTTTTCTGAGCCAGGAGGAGGAGGAGGAGGGGGGGTGAGATAGACACATAGGTGGGATGTCATAGTGCTGCTGTCCCCATATTTCACATTGAGTGTAATTTTCAAGCCAATATTGGATAACTACCAGCCAGGGCTGCGTTGATTGGATCCCTGCATTGAGAAAGGCATTGGACTCAATTGCCTTAATCTCCTTCATGCCCCCAAGACAGAGACAAATCCACTTTCACCTGGACTGCTAGTTGTGTGTGGAATCTCTTGTAGCCACCACTCTGCAAAACCAGAGGACTGAAAATGTAGCCCTTTTAGAATACAGTGTCCAGAATCCTTCAGCCAGTATGTCCAAGAAAGTACAAGTTTCAATGAAAAAAAAGCCACCTGTACCAACAAGGACATCTAGTCTTTTTACGCCCCCTGGTTCTTCTAGTCCAGAAAGTTAATGCTAAGGTTAATTCCTAGTGAGGCCAAACACTTTTCTACATGTTTAAGAAAACTTGATGTTATTATTTTTAGCATATCCCATTGTGCTCCTCCACCCACCTGTCCTGCCATCACATGTAAATTAATGACACACTATGACTTTGCAAACACATGCAGTTTGTTTGAGGACAGTTGCCTTGCAAAGAAAGTCATCCACTGTATGGAAGCATTCGTCAGCTTCTTTCCATACAAGAATAAGGCTGCTGTGCAGAAATGCAAGATGGAAATAATATAACATGGAGAACACAAAGAGGTCCCATCCCCCCTGTTTTTCTGAGATGTTTATAAACAAGTTTGAGTGGTGGGCAAACAGAGTCAAGAGAAAGAGAGAAGTCATGATTGCTGAACATTTACTTTCCGTATGGCAAACATGTACTCGATTATTATTATTTTTTCCAAGCGTGTGAATCCTATTTCTTGATTAAAACCTTGATTTTGGAGGGTTTCCAAAACGTACTGCCTGGAACAGCATGTTCTCAAAAGCTGGTCTCGGGGACCACCAGTAAACGGGGGTATTCTTTGTTTCACCTACGAAGAACCACAAGGCAAGGAGGAGAAGAAACACAGGTTTAATAATAATCAGCAATTTGATATTACTTTACAGCAGGATGGGGCAAACTTCGAGCTTGTGAGATTTACTCTGTGTTTTATTAAAATCCTGAATTCTGCCAATGGGAACCAGGTGCAGGACCATGATATCAGTGGGTATATATACCTTTCATTGCTCAGGAACCACAAATTGTTATTCTTTGCCCCACCGGAGTGTGAGGTGTTTTGTGCCCCTCTTAATGTGTGTGTGTGTGTGTGTGTGTGTGTGTGTGTGTGTGTGTGTGTGTGAGAGAGAGAGAGAGAGAGAGAGAGAGAGAGAGAGAGAGAGAGAGAGAGATTAGGACAAGAGGGTTGGTGTGTTTTGTTTAGTTTGGCTATAAATTAAAGAAAAATTGCCCAAAATTTCAAATAATTTAAGTCAAAAAAATAAGCCGTGCAAAATAACGGCAACATCAGCTTTTTTGCCCTTTAATACTTATCAGCATAGGTGGGTTTACGTGGTTTTTCTAAAACAGCCAACCAGTCATCCAGTGTTCTTTGTTTCTCAAAGAGGGGAAAGAAACAGTTTTGTCCAGAAGCAATTTCTGCAAATTACATTGACCTCGGAGACAGAAAGAAGTGTGCCTTATTTCACCTGGCCGTGAGGGAACCTCACACATTCAAGGTGTCTGGCCAAGATGTCCAAAAATGGATGAGAACAACACATTTTGTCAGCACTCTCTAATTCTGACGGTACAACCTGTGCTTTTTCCACATACACTAAGAAATAAGAATTATGTTTTCCCTCTGCATGTGTTCAGCTTAGAAATTGAGGGTTTCTACCACAACTGAGCTCACAAATCCCATCATAAGGAACCCCCCACCTATTACCACAGAGTTATTTCTTAGCAGTCTGTTTGAGAAGGTGTAGGGAATATTTTTTTGCTGTTGTTATTGTAAAACAATTCTGATCTACTGCATTTGATCTTCAGTTCTGACCATCACCTCTGCTTATGATGCCCTCTAATGGTCATCATCATGACACTCAACTGTACACACTTATACCCACTTTATAGATTATGCCATTAAGGAATATTAAACTCAGTACTGATCAGTGCGTTTCTCCTTCATACACAGATATTCACTTTTTTTTTTGTGATGTGTTACAATCAGGGGTTAATAATCCACCATGAGAACAAGGCAACCATTCCAAGTGGCCAAAAAGGAACTACCTGAAAGTAGGGGATGCCCACAAAATAAATGAATCTTTCTTCTGCTTAAAATATGCCGAGTTTATAGAGATAACTAAGAGACATCACTTTCCCAACTAAGGTCAGGATAGTCAAAGCTATGGTTTTTCCAGTAGTGATGTATGGAAGTGAGAGCTGGACTATAAAGAAGGCTGATTGCTGTGGAATTGATACTTTTGAGCTGTGGTGCTGGAGGAGTCTTGAGAGTCCCCTGGACTGCAAGGAGATCAAACCTATCCATCCTGAAAGAAATCAACCCCGAATGTTCACTGGAAGTACAGATTTTGAAGCTGAGGCTCCAGTACTTTGGCCATCTCCTGAGGAGAGAGGACTCCTTGGAAAAGTCCCTGATGTTGGGAAAGATTGAAGGCAAAAGGAAAAGAGGACGGCAGAGAATGAGATGGTTGGACGGTGTCTTCGATGCAACCAATATGGATTTGACCAAACTCCAGGAGGACGTGGAAGATAGGAAGGCCTGGCGAGCTCTGGTCCATGGGGTCACGAAGAGTTGGACACCACTGAATGACTGAAGAAGAAGAAGAAGAAGAAGAAGAAGAAGAAGAAGAAGAAGAAGA
>JAHTLZ010000065.1:8466878-8478253 GCA_023846285.1 Phrynocephalus versicolor | reverse complement strand
AAGAAGAAGAAGAAGAAGAAGAAGAAGAAGAAGAAGAAGAAGAAGAACAACAACAACAACAACAACAACAACAACAACAACAACAACGGCTGAGTGGGTTAGTTATCTGGCTGTGGCACCAGAGTTTGGGAATTCAGTTGTCCTCCATACTTCCAATGACAGAAATCAGCCTGCACAGCCTTGGGTGAGTAGCATTGTCCCAGAAGAAGGGAATAGAAAACCACTTCTGAGTACCTTATACCTAGGAAACCCTGGAAGAGATTGTTGTAAGTCTCAGCTGCCTTGATGACTCTATTATTATATCACAGTGTGGTTAGTTCTATCTAAGCTATGCTCCAGAGGGCTTCTCCTGAATATCTAGGCATTTGTAACAAGATGGTGGTCCCTTACAGAGGCAAGCCTGCAAGCTATTTCAAGTTCAAAGTCCACCTCTTCATTTGGGCCCAGAAAGCAACTGGCAACCAGCACAGGGCCTCCAGTATTGGAAAAACAATGTCTGTGGAGCCAGGGGCTGTCACAGCATGGAATCCTACATGCAGCTTAAAGCAAGCAATGTAGTCGTAAGTGGCCCTCGCGAGAACGGAAATTCTTTAAATTCAAACCGTGTAATCGGAAAACACCCAGCTTTCCTATCTGGGCAAAGATACAAAGGCAGTGTAATTGTACGCTGCACGTCCGTCGCGATGAATTAGCCAGTCATTTCACAGACACTCAAGCCTTTTTTTTAAAAAAAAAAGAGGCAGAAAAGAAGCAGTGCATGAAACCAGGCAGGAATGAGAGCACTTTCCTATGATCTCCTTCTACATTTGCATTAGGGATGGGCAGGAAACAAAAAACAAAATGCTATTTTGTTGTTTCGTTACATAACAAAATGAAATGATATGAAATGAAACAAGGAGACAAAACAAAATGGTCATTTTCCCATTGAAATGAACCATTTTGTTCCATCATTTTCAGGCTCCTGCCAAGCTGTCAATGGCTGGAGCCCTTTAAACCTGGCCCAGTCGGTTGTGGTACTGACTGAGCCAGGTTTAAAGGGATCCAGCCATTGACAGATCAGCAGGAGCCCTTCATTTCATTTGCATGAAATTTTTATTTTTTTTAAAAAAAATCGTAAAAAACGAAACAAAATAAAACAGGGGTGAGCATGAAATGAAACGAAATGAAACATTTTTTTCCATTTCGTGTCCATCCCTAATTTGTATTCCTCCCATGGGATCTAGAGATAGAGGAAGAAGACAAATCGAGGCTGTCCAGAAACGGTGTGACTGTAAATTCATCTGGCCTAATAAATGTGGAGTGAAGATGGGGCCTACAGCGCAGAATCACCTTGCAGGGCCATGAGTTGCCCACCCACCCCCAGGTTAAGGAACAGCCTTTCTGTAAATGTGTTCTTGATGCAGAAGAGAAGGAAGGTTTTTGGCTATTTAGAAGACACAAGGGTGGGCAACCGTCAGAGGTCTGAGCATCACACACACACACACACACACACAGGGCAGTAAACTGTCTTCCCTAGCACACCTCTAGCATTTTGTTTCAGCTTAAATGGGCGTCGTGACCTCACTTGAGGATGCATAGAGCAACGCTACCCTAGTCCAAATCCCAACACCAAGACCTCCTCTTGGCCCAAGGGGTCACTTCAAAACTGCAACTGACTGGAAATCATGTCCGGTTTCTGGTTTCAACTACAGTACTTGGATTGTTACAAGTTTGGTGGAGGGGGGAGCTCGAAGTATTGCAGCGGCCAGATGATGGTACGATTTTTACCCTATTTTATTGTTCATAAGGTGCCCCCATGTATAAGGCAACCCCCACTTTTCCAACCCAAAGCTGCAGTTTTGGAACCATGACATAGTCTCCTTGGCATACCTCTGTGTAAAAGACAACCCTCAGTTCTTCGTCTAACAGTTTTAGAAAAAAATATAATCTTATACATGGAAAATACTGCAGATTAAAAGGGAAAACGGGTTTTTAAAAGTCACACTTTCTCCACCCCTGCAATAGAGACTAGAGAGCCACCGATACCTTGAACCCATAAAGGCGTTCTAAATTGAAAAGTTACCTAAATTCAGACTGTCCAAACCTTCATGTTGGAACTTTTTTAAAAAAGGGTCTTTTCTAGATAATGAAATTGGAAAATAGCTTTTGCTCACCAGGGTGCTCCATTTAATGTTAAAATGCACACATAAAAACAAGTATCTACATTAACACATGAACATGACTTCACATGTGAATCAGCAAGCTTTATAACTTAGGGAAACAGCAACACTTCCTACATCTCTCCCCTTATCTGACAGTTCAGCTGAAAAGTGGACGAAAATTCCAGCTATTTCTCTACATTCTTTTTCAATTTACCATGCTCTGGCAGCAGAGTCAGCATGCATTTTCAAGAAAGAAAAAAATCTGGCAACTGTAAGTGCCAGATGCCATAAGTGAGAGTGCATTGTGAACAACAGCTGGTACCCGGAGTATCCAGCTTAACTTCCAGCCCTGCTTTCTCTACCAAGTAGTCCAATCACGTCTTGTAATACCACCACTCCTTTTCGTGGGAGGAAAGATTTGCTCGTTTTCCATGCAGGTTTCTCTTTAATATGAAGCCATTTGCTAAGGTTCCTAAATTATTCAAAAAATTATCTCAACCCTAATTCTCCTCTTGGTCCACTAGTTGTGTTTCGAAACAATGAGGCGATTGTAATGAATTGGCATACCAAGCAAGTATGTGGTAGGAACAGGATTAGGATTTGGTAGAAGAGGGAATCCTAATTCAACACTATCACTGAACTCACCAATTCAAACCCACAGATTTTGCAAAAGTAAACATCTCATAGTTTGAGCCTAGATAAAGACATGCATTTGCTGTTGCTGCTGCTTCTTAGTAATTATGATGATGATGATGATGTCTGAAATCTAATATTTACTAAACCTTGTATGGGAGATTCAGAGGAAGCTTATCTGCAGTGTTGCTGTCTCTAGGTGCTGGGGGGGAGTTGTTTTGTTGTTCAATCAATTGACAAAGCAAAAACCACAGAAATTATCAAATCACATTTTGGGGTGTATCAATTTGTACAAATATGAATCAACAAATTAGAAGTTTTTGTAAATTTTGGAATTCATTTTAAATCATGGCCATCTCTAATGATCCTAATGATCCTTTAGCTTCACAGACATAAAAAAAACTGCTTGTATAGCAGTCCAACTAAAGTATCTACATAGTATCAGACCATGACTTCCAAAATATGGTCTGTTTCCCTGCATATGTTGAGTAAGCATTTTTAAACCAACACCTTTGGATTTGAACCTGTGCTTTTTCCACATATCTAAAAACGTTTCAATGATATATTGGACTAATGATATCAGTGGACTAAGGCACCGAAACTGTAGACTGCAAAGTCGGCAGCTCGGCGGCTCGAATCCCGGGTGCCACGCAGCGGAGTGAGCTCTCGCTGATAACTCCAGCTCCTGCCAACCTAGCAGTTTGAAAGCATGTAAATGCAAGTAGATAAAGAGGTACTGCCATAAAAAGCGGGAAGGTAAAACAGTGTTTCCTTGCAGCCATGCCGGCCACATAGCCACGAACTTGCACAACACTGGCTGTTTGGCTTGAATACGGAGATGAGCACCACCCCTAGAGTCGGACACAACTTGCATGCATGTGCGGGGGGAACCTTTACCTTTACCTTATCTCCTTGTTGTCTAATGGCTGTTTCCCCTGCTCTGACTTGGGAGTAAATTAGCCATTTTTTTTTAATATTCACACTTCCTCAGCTGTGATTTATTTTTGACATGACAAAATATGTTCCGTATTTAAGTGTGTCTGAAAATGTTGTGTGATCTTTATTGGTTTGGCAGAAGAGCAAAATATTCCTTATGGTGCACATCCATCCAAAATACATCAAGCCAAGAATGGGGAATATATTGCTGCTGCTGCTTAAGATATAAGTCAATCTACCCATTAAGAGACTACACAAAGTATAATGCTTTGGAATGGGAGGAATCCATATCTCAAATTGAAAATAATAATCTCACTGTCTTTGTGTTTAAATATAAATGAATCATTTTTAGATTTTAAATAAAAACAAGCTTGCTAAAGTTACTCTTCAGACTATGATTAAGAGAATCCCACCGTCATGGCCATCCACCAGCCAGTGCCACTGATACTTGGGAGGTCTCATTAAAAATGTGATTATTTCCAAGTTTGGAAGGAATCCCTTAAAAGAAAAGTATGCTACAGTACTACACTATGGCTTCTATGATACACATTCAGTTGGAGGTCAGAAACACAGAGCCGATAGCACGCAGCCTGCCTAGCTGGGTTGCTGATTCTTCAAGCCTTGTTACCATTACCACCTCAAATCAGGGGCAGCCATGTTGTCTGGGGGATTTGAATATTACACAGATACTGTAGATGTTTGTAATATTTTCAAACCTCTCCATGGCTTGGGACCAGAGTACCTGTCAGACCGTATCTCTCAGAGATCAACCGGGACCAGGCCCACGAGAATGGTGCAGGCATGCTCACTTAGGGTGGCCACACCCAGGGAGGCGCGGAAATCGCTCACGTGTAACTGCGCCTTCTCTGTGGTGGGCCCCACATTGTAGAATCATCTCCCCAGTGAGCTGCGCCGAGCATAGTCCCTGCCCGCCTTTAAAAAGGCCTTGGAAACACACCTTTTTAAGGAGGCATTTAGCGACCTTTTTATTTAAGTCTTTTTTTTCTTTTTTTTCTTTTTCTTTTTTGCCACCCGCGTCATCTCTTCTGGAGGGTACTGTCCCTCCCCATTTTATTGGAATTTTTTGTTTGTTTTCCTTTCTGTAGTTTTGTTTTATTGTTAGCCACCCAGAGTTCCATTCCGGAAGATGGGCGGGATATAAGTGTAACAAACAAACAAATAAATAACAAATATGTTTGTACATCATGGAATTGACTCCAGGAGGATACAGAACTAGCTACCAATGCAGAAGCCTTTAAAATTCAGAAAGTTATGGCATTTTTCTGAATTATAATATTGCCTGGGGCGGGGGGGAAAGGAACACACATTGTGAGAGTTTCTGACTAGTTATTTGTGGGATTTTGCTTGTTTTTCTCACTGCTATCCATTGCATTTTAGGACTCTTGTCTTGGCTGACTTGGACTGGAGATGGAAAAATGGGAGACAGTGAATGAAAGAAAAAGGTCTTAAACTGGGGTTATGAATCTTAAGTCCTGGGATCAAATAGGGCCCTGCTAAGGTCACAGTCTAGCTGCCTAGATGCCCTCCCTGAGCACATCTGATCTCGCCTGATTTCAGAAGCTAAGCAGGGTCGACCCTGGTTAGTACTTGGATGGGAAACCACCAGGGAATACCAGGTGCTGTAGGCGCCTGGAGTAGGAACTGGCAAGCCACTCCAGTATTCCTGCCAAGAAAACTCCATGGACATGGAGTCACAAAGAGTCGGTCACGACTGTAACGACACCACACACACACAAGGTCACAGTCTAGAGCTGCCTAGATGCCCTAATCACATCCAATCTTGGCTGATTTCAGAAGCTAAACAGGGTCCTCCCTGGTTAGTATTTGGATGGGAGACCACCAGGGAATACCATGTGCTGTAGGTGCCTGGAGTAGGAACTGGCAAGCCACTCCAGTATTCCTGCCAAGAAAACTCCATGGACATAGGGTCAGGAAGAGCTGGTCACGACTGCCAAGTCAGAAAGCCTGAATTTGGCAGAGCAGAAAGAGTGCTGGATAAGGACTCATCCGACGTGGCTGACCATGGAAACTCAGAGTAGGGAAATGATAAGATATATCATATATTGTTTCACTCCATGTCATTATATAAAAACTCTGCAAATAATATGCTTATTCATGATTGTCCATTCCTTGCAAGGCATTTCTTGCAACAGTGGAGGCGACATTAGGCTGTATTTGCAGTTATCCACATTTTGCAGCTGGGAAGCAACACAGATGGAATTTGATATAATGATATGAAATTAAAGCTGAAGGGGCAAAGGCCAAGTGGTCCAGTCTGGCCATAATCATCACCACCATCACCACAAAGCACCATCAAATTAAAGCATATGATGCTGTCTATAGATGTAAAAACCACAGACCCAGCACTTTCCAGCACAAGGACATGGATCCAAGGCATGAATCCTTTTGTATCTTCATGGAATGCCAACTACACCATCCTCAAATCATAGCACATAGAGATGCCCTATGATTTGATGGTGGTTTGGGAGAGGATGCCTGGTTTAAAAACAGCAACAACATAAAGATCCAGAAGTTTTCTTTTGATGCCAGCTTTGGGTGGATCCCTTGTGAAACTCATTTTGGTTCAACCAAATTTGGCTCTCATCCTGACCCCTCACTGGCTTTATCTGCAGGCATCCCTCCTCCTTTGCTCCCATCTCTTCAATGGCAGTCGCACCATCCGGATAAGACATGGGCAGGGGAATACATATAGAGCCCAATTCAACAAATGAAAAGGGAAACTCCCAAAGCAGTGCCACTAATTTATGACACTTTGAAGTCAGTTCATGATCTGTTTGCTGGGGTGTCAGGAGAGGGTTAAAAGTCTCTCTTTGGAAGTGCATGTCAGCAGGAGTAGCCCCAGCTCTGTTTGCTGAGGTGCCAGAAGAGGGTTAAAATCCTCTTTTTGGAAGTGCACACCATCAACAGCTGCCCCAGGTCTGTTTGCTGAGGTGTCGGGAGTGGGTTGAAAACCTCTCTTTGGAAGTACCCACCACCAGCAGCAACCCAAATTCAGTTTGCTGAGGTGTCTGCATTTTGCGGATTTTCCTTTATCACAGGTGGGTCAGGCACCTAATTCCCATGATAAACATGAGAGTACAGTACATGCTAATTTAAATACAGCGGAAGTATACAGTAACCCCCGCCTATTGCAGGGGTTAGGGACCCACCCAACCCGCGATGGCTGAAAATCTGTGATATGCGGATGTGGGTTGGGTAAGGCCTGGGGGGGCGAGGGGCCACCGCCACACACTGTCCAGAGGCGCCTCGGAGCAGCGCGCGGCGTCAGCGTGGGGGATCCCATGCCCCGCTGCCACCGCCAGGTGCTGTCCAGAGCCAACATCACTCCCCGCATGCCTGCAATCTCCAGGGGAGGGCGGGCAGGCAGGGAGCAATCTTTGGAGAGGGCTCCAGCTGCAGAGGCAAGGGCTTGTCCCTGCAGCCGGAGCCCTTTCCAAAGATCGCTCCCTGCGTGCCTGCAACACCCAGGGGAGGGAGGATGGGCGGGCGGGGAGCGATCTTTGGAGAGGGCTATGGCTGCGGAGGCAAGCGCTTATCTCCTTGCTGAGAGCCCTTTAAACATCACTCCCCATGTGCCCTCCCTCCCCTGGGGAGGGCAGGCAGGCAAGCGGTGAGCAATCTTTGGAAAGGGCTCTGGCTGCAGAGACAAGAGTTTGTCTCCGTGGCCCAGAGCCCTTTAAACATCACCCGCTGCTGTCCACCCCACCCTGAGGGGAGGGCAGGCGAGCTGTGCACAATGGCTCCCCTTTCCCTTAAGCCCTTTTGGGTTACTGTGGTCCCGCGATATAGCGGGACTGTAGTATGTGAACTGCGAAAGGGTGGGGGACCACTGTATATTAAAGATTAAAACTATCTCAACTCTAAGAAGACATCCATTCCTCACTGGGAGTGGGGGGACTGAAACATCAGAGCAAGGGCACGATTCTGATCTCCTGGTAAGGACACAAGGATTACCCTCAGTTTTAGAAGCACGTGAACAGGGCCACAAAAGTCAGCCGTGGAAATGAAAATAAAAGTCACAGTCTGGAAATTTCACTGGTTTGGACAACCCCAAGGGTTCTTAGCTTTCCTGCTGGGGATTTCTGGAGAGGCAGTGAAAGAGAGGTCTAGTAGGAGCTACATTTACACCCCACCTCTTCTCCAGTGAGCTCAGTGGGCCATGCATCACCTTCACCCTGCCCAGTCCACTCTCAGCCTCGTTAGAATTAGGTAAGTTTTTTACAGGTGATTTAGGTCCCTCTACAGGGAAACAAGGCAGAGTAGAAATCACACACACACACACACACACACACACACACACAGAGAGAGAGAGAGAGAGTACACACAGAGTACACACAGAGTACACACACTGAGATAAAAAGGATTACATTGTGCTTTTGGGTCATGAGAGTATGACGAAGTGACATGTGAGAAGCAAGAAGCAGGGCTGAAATTACTTTACCTGTGTGAATGCAGCTCCAACCTCACATTATTTTATTTAGTTTAGAGTATTTTTACCCTGCCTTTCTCCTTGGAAAAGGACCCAAAGTGGCTTACAGTAATGAGGGGTAATATAGAGTCCTGTACAATTAAGACATGTTCAGGTATTGAGAACAGGGAATTGAGGGATATCTTACAGCATTAATAGACAGCATTACATTAAAGCTACAAGAAAACATGCACAGTTAAAAAGAGAGTAAAAATGCATGTAAAAGTTATGAGTGGTGGAAACGAACATCGAAAACATTCTGAAAGTCATCCTGTAAAATAATGACAGCACCAACAACAATACCAAGAATAATTTCCTCCATTTCGGGTCATGTTCTATGATGAGAAACGAAATGAATAGGGTTTTCTTTTCCCCCAGGTGTATGGTGGATTGCCTCCCACCATTGCATTCTCATTCCTGAACACATACATCTCCATGCCTGCTACTTTGACTGGGGGGGAAAGCCAGACTCCATCCTTCAAAAGGTTGGGTTCTGTAACTTGGCAAGAGCTTAAGAACTTCCTGTGGCACATAGTTCAGAAGAGGGTGTATGCATACTCTAGCAAACTCTCTAGTAAACTCTGAGTATATATCTTCCACACTACAAATCCCAGAATCCTTAGAATGGAGTGCTCTGTATAGTGAAGACAATCTCTCAAATGCATGCACATGTAAGAGAGAGGAGGGGGGTGAGAATTGCTTGTAGCATAACAGGTGCTATGCTTCTGAATTTTCCTTAGACTCTTTCCCAGCCTTCTATTCTGTCTCAGTTTCCAACTACTGGCAGATTTTTCTTAATTGTGCCTGTTCGATATACATTTTACCTACCAGAAACATTTTCAATTACAATATTACCTTTAAACATTTCCTGTGGTTTGGACTGGACTAATTCAAAGCATATGGAATGGAGAATAACATCCTCTATCCCTAGCTCCTTTGGGCAAGGGAAGAGATTAGTGCTGAACGAGGAATGCAATGCACAGCACCGGTTTATATTTTTCCCTTATAGGCACGTTCATCTCGGTGTGAGCAAACGAGGAAGGGTGTGTGTGAGAGTGAGGAAGAAAGAGGAAAATTATTTTCATAGGGAGCGAATCACAACGTACACAAATTGTGTGAATTACGAATGCACATGCCATGACTCTGATGACGTGCCTGTTTTGTTAGTGTGCCATGGACAATATAAATGGAACTGCCACAGGGCTGCCTTCAAGAGGCAAACGAGATGGTGAACAGAACTCCCAGCATCTTCCTTGTGTAGTGAGAGCATTGAAGGGAGCCCCCATTTTGGAAGGGCTTGTACAGTGGTACCTTGTATAAAGGAATTAATTCGTTCCAAATGAAATTATGTTAAGCAACTATTCCTTTATACAATTTTCCCATAGGAATGCATTGAAAATGGAGTAATCCCATTTTTATGTAGTACGGATTTGGCCCATAGGTGATTATGTTAAGCAAATTTCCCCAATCTCTGGAATATTTTATATTGTACAAAGTTTATGTTATACAAACTGTTTGCTATACAAGGGTCCTCTGTACTTTTGTTTCATAAGAAGCTGTCGTATTTTGACATCATTACTCCTAGGAGCTTCATGCTACTTGGGTTAAAACTGTAGTGTTGCAACCAAAGCTCTGCTTGGTGTCAGTGTTCAATCCCAGTGGACTCTGGCAACTATCTCAAGGTTGATGCAGCCTTCCATCCTTTGGAGGTCAGTAAAATGAGTACCCAGCTCACTGGGAGTGGGCAATGCACAGCCTACATAGTTAAGCTGGATATCATCTATCGAGTGCTTCAAGCAGGCAGTATAAAAGTCCCATATTTTGGTTCTCCATTTTACTCCACCTCACTCAGCACAGTCAAAACTGACTAAGAACTTACTCAAAAAGGTCCAGGTCAGTGCTGCCATGTCTAGCTTTTATTTTTAAAGAGTCCTCCCTCTGCTCCATAATCGTTATGTGGTTAAACCATCTGTTTAAACCACTAATGATATGGGAAAACTGAAACCAGCTGGCAAAGTAAAGCAAGAAGCTTCAGTTGGCTCCCTTGGGTTTCGGTTTGGCAATCAGGCATGCTGGAAATGAACCAAAGTGGGGCAACCCTACCTGCACCGATGTAAAAGCTTCTGAGAGGGACTCAGAAAGGTACAGGTAGGAATACTTTTGGGATAGGCTAATTCACACAACAAAGAAACAGTCTGTTTACTGGCAAAAAAGAAAAATGAAAAAACGAAAAAGAAAAACAGCAGAACATCCCAACAAGGGATCAAACAGTAGGCTAAATGCCTATCATTAGTTACTTTTGAGAAATGAGAAAATAATTAGTTTCTTTATTATGTTAAAAATACAGTTTTGTTGGGACATTTTTAGAGGTGGGGGCTATAGCCAGTTGGGGGTGGCAACTCGTGCTTCAGATTTCAGTCCTAGCTTTGAAGTAACTATCCAAGGTGCTGAAACTGTTCTATAGGTAGAATTTAAATAGATCCTTTGACATTCAGAATAAAATCCCAAACAGACCGGTTGCCTACACAAAACTTGGGTCAGCAGCCTCCACTGCTTGTAGCCACTTACATTTTAAAAGGAATTATCCAGCCTCTGCTAGGGCTGGGTGAGTAACCATTTCTAATTGTCCAGAGTCTGAGGTGTGTGAATGGGTAGGACATATCTGCCAACATTGCGGACAAGAACAAATCTGGGTGAACCGGGAGCAGAGCCAGCATGAGGTATGCATGATTCTTGACACACCCATCCACCAGGGGCAGATCTGCTCAACTCCCCCCTGCTCCCGACAGCCAAATGACAGGTCTACTCAACAGCAAAGATGCAAATCCTTGCTTTTCTCATTGCAAATAAAGGTGAAAAACCACAGAATTCTTGTAGTCCTTTGTGAGACAGCAAGGCGTTTAGTGGCATGCTCCACAAAAGAGGAGAACAAGTTTATTTCTTATTATTTATTTATTTATTTCTTACACTTATTAACCACCCGATTTTCCCATAGGAAACTCTGGGCGGGGTACAGACGTCACCCAACAGTGACAAACAAACAAACCCCAATGATCATAAACAATCAAAACCTAACAAATACAATAATATATAAATACAGTATAAAATACACACACACACACACACACACACACACACACACACACACACACACA
>JAHTLZ010000065.1:8446407-8459047 GCA_023846285.1 Phrynocephalus versicolor | reverse complement strand
CTGTTTGGATGAACAGCGAAACGTTTCTATCTCTCAAAAAAGAAGTCCAGTAGCCATGACTCAACTCCCAGATAAACGCACCTGGATGACTGAGAATCTTCACAGACAAGGCCAAGATCATCTCCACTCTTCTATTTCCCTTCACTGTGATTGGGTATAAAAGCTGGAAAGACAATAAATCTGACTGGGGAGAACAGGATTCATTTGAAATATGATGCTGGAGAAGACCTCTGAAAATACCCTGGACAGTCAGAAAAATCAGAAACAGGTCAACATAAAATCAAGGCTGAACTATGGCTGGAGGGGGAAATGTTGAAACTTGGGCAGTCCTTCTTTAGGCACATCATGAGAAGGCAGGATTCTCTGGAGAAGACAATAATGCTGGGAAAGGTGGAAGGCAGCAGGGAAAGAGGAAGACCAAACACAAGATGGATTGACTTCATCAAGGAAACTCCAGAATTTAATTTACAATTGCTGAGAAGGGTTGCTGAGGACAGGACATTCTGGAAATCCCTCATTCATAGGGTCACCATATGTAGGAGGTGACTTGACAGCATGTAATAAAAACAGCAAACCACAATCTTAACAAGCATATCCATTGGTGGTGAACCTCCAGCACTCCAGATATTTTTGGGCCACGACTCCCAGAATTCCCAGCCTAGATTGGAAATGACAAAGGACTGTGGGAGTTGTGGTCCAAAACATATGGAGTGCTGAAGGTTCACCACCACTGATATAACTGTGGGAAACCATATTCTACATAATGGTCATACTGAAAATAGCATTTCAGTCCCACAAAATTAAGACACCAAAGATTGCAAGAGTTATACAACTAATCCATTATTACTTTTTTTAAAAAATGTGAGCCCAGTGATGCTCTAGAATTTACAACAGAGGTGTTTGCTGTATACGACATGAGAAATGTCTGACGTTCAATCTTGATTCAGAAAAGGAAGAGACACTATAGTTCATATTGGAAATACACATTGACTACTGGAATACTCCAACAAATCCCAGATTTAGATTATAGAGATTCCTTTGATTTTGTGGAGCACAAAAATGTAGAGATTGTTCTGAAAGGAATGGGTATGGCAAAAGATTTGATTGTTATGATGCTTAAGCTATGCTCTGGACAAGAAGGAATTATTTGATCATGTATGCAGAAACTGAAGGGCTTTTCATTGGCAAAGATGTCAGTCAAGGGTGTATTTTATCTCCCTACCTGTTCAAACTATATGCAAAACAATATCATACTAAAAATTGGGTTAGATTCTGATGCAAGAGGGAAAACTGGTGGAAGAAACATCAGTTTAAGATATGACGACAATGAGCCTCTATTACTGCCAGAAAAGAAGAGGGACTGAAAGTGACTAACCAGTGAAGGTTATAGAACAAAGTACAAAAACAGGTTTGCAATTAAATGTGAAGATAACAAATAGTGATCACAGAAGTAGTAATATTTAATTCTGGCCATGAAGATTTTGAAATTGTCAGAGGCTTCCCATCCTTGAGTCAACTATCTATCAAAGCAGTGACTTCAGCCAAGAAAGCAAGAGGTGGCAGTGGTCAAAAGCTATAAAGAAACTAGAACCGATCCATAAATGTAATAAAACATGCTCTTATCACTGAGAACAACATGATCTCTATTATGGCATGCCCAGTTACTATGTACAGACATGAAAACTGGACAATGAAGAAAGATAAGGGGGAGATCAACTCAGTGGTGTAGGAGGAGAGTTTTATGGCTACGTGCACTATAGGGGACGGAATCCAATTTCACTCTCAACTAGAGCAAACCCACCAATGGGATTCACTGGCCAAGCCTAATGCATGTTCTGTTGATTTCAATGAGTGACCTCTAGCAATGGGCACAAAACAACAAAAAAGTTTCATTTCGTTCCCTTTCCTCCCTCCCCCACATTTTTGTTTCCTTTTCTCCCTCCCCCACATTTTTTCGTTTTTCAAAAAAACGTATGAAATGAACCACTAATGAAATGGTTCATGGGGGGGGGGAGGAGCTGGAAAGTGGTGGAGGGACAAAACGTATTTTTTAAAAGCCTTTAAAATGTTTTTCCCTCTCCCCAAGCCCCACCTGACAGCTGATGGGTGCTGGGGTGGGGGGAAGGTTTTTCCCCCCACCCCAGCGCCAATCAGCTGGTAGGTGGGGCTTAGGGGGAGGGGAAAGGTTTTTCTTAAAAGCCCCGGGCTTTTTAAAAAAACCTCCCCCCCCAAGCAGCTTACAGATGGAACGAAATGGTTCGTTTCAACAACAAAAACACCACTTTGTTTAGTCTGTAATGAAATGCTGCTTCCTCGTTTCGTTTCATTTCATTACATTTCGTTATGTAACAACATGACAAAACAGCATTTCATTTTTCATTTTGCGCCCATCCCTAGTGACCTCCAATTAGTAGTCCATAGATAATATGATTACGAGCTCTGCATCTAGGTGGTTATGTAAGGTTTCAAATCTCCCTCAAGCTCTGGATCCATTGTAATTATGCTGCCACCCATACCTCTAACTCCATCCTCCACTGTTGCTTCCCTGTATTGTTTTCTTAAAATCTCTTTTGTTTCATCCATTCTCTGTACTAGTAAGAACAATTGCAACAACAGTATCTGACTGACAGTTTTTGAAGATGCCTTTCAAAATTAATCCCATTCCTCCTTTCTCAAACTGTAGGTGAAGACAGGTAAAAGAAAAGCATAACTCCCTTGCCCATCAAATCTACTAGCAATACAGTAACCACTGAGCCACTGGGCTCCTTGATCAAAAGGTTGGCACTTGGAATCCATAGGATGGGGTGAGCTTCTGTGGGTTGTCCAAGCTCCTGCCAATCTAGCAGTTTGAAAGAATGTAAACCAGTGTAGATTAAAAGGTACCACTTCAGTGGGAACACAATGGTGTTCTGTGTGCCGGCACGTTTCATCATGCCAGCCACATGACCACAGCAGTATGTCTACTAACAAACGCCAGATCTTCAGCTTACAAATGGAGATGAGCACCAGCCCCTAGAATTGGAAATGCCTGGGCATCATTTTCAGAGGAAACCTTTTGACTTCACCTTCATGAGTCTCTTCTCACCTTAAATAGCTTTACCTGCAGATTTGGTTGCGAAAGCAAGCAGCAACGGCTCGCTTTGACCAAGAGCTTTTTGAGACATCAAGAGCTTTTCACTCTCCTCCAGAGCTGCTCATCAGGGGCAGAAGTTTAGGATGCTCAATGGGCAATGTAGTCAAAAAGGCAAGCAACTGCGAGAACGAGGAATTTCCCACCAAGCAGACACATGGAGTACCAGGATTCACCTTTCCTACTCCCTGCATGCACACACTAGGCTTGCTAACACTCTGAGCCAGTGTGCACCCTACCTCTGCCTTGTTCACCTCCAAAACATTTGCAGCTGCTTCTCTCACTGCATAAACAGGAATGTGTGTCTGTAAGTACCAAAACAGAATACAGTGGCACCTCTTAAGACAAATGCCTCATAAAACAAAAAAGCTCATAGGAAGAGAAAAAAATCAGGGAATAGGCATGTTTTGCAAGACAAAATATTCCCTGTGGCAGTGTTGGCGAACCTATGGCACGGGTGCCAAAGGTGGCATTCTGAGCTCTTTCTGTGGGCACCTGACATCGCATGTTCACAGCCACCTGTATTCAGGTTAAATTGCAGCATTGGCACTTTGTGAAAAAAATAGAGGGTTTTGAAGAGCAGTTTGGGCACTCGGTCTCTAAAAGGTTCGCCATCACTGCCCTATGGGATGCTTTGCAAGAAAAAAACTCATTCCACATGTACCCAAGAAAAAAACACCCGGTTATTTTTGTCATTGTTCTAGCCTCTGGAACAGATTAATCTGTTCCAAAGGCATTCCTATAGGAAACTGTGTTTTGTAAGACAAATTTTTCTTAAAACAAATTGACCCATAAAACAAATTAAATTTATTTTTTTTATCCAGCATGTTGTTAGCCTGTGGAACTCCCTGCCACAGGATGTGTTGATGGCATCTGGCCTGGATGCCTTCAAAAGGGGATTGGGCCAATTCCTGGAGGAAAAGTCCATCACAGGTTACAAACCATGATGGAGATGTGTCATCTCCAGGCTTAAAACCAGGGTACTTCAAGGGCCAGATGCAGGGGAGTGGTATCAGGAGTCTCATGCACTCCCAGACACATTTGGTGGGGCCATGTGAGATGCAGGAAGCTGGACTAGATGGGCCTTTGGCCTGTTCCAGCATGGCTCTTCTTATGCTCTTGTGTTCTTATATTCTTAGAAACTCAATAAAATCATGCTGACCATTTCTCTGCTCTCTTTGAAATCTAGGGATCAATACCTGTCTGTTTTCACAGACTGCTACATCCTAGATTAACAGACTTGCTTCTCTGAGCAGAACTTGAGAAGTGCTTTTCAAAGCGCTTCCTTCTGTTCACATGTCCCAACATTTTGCTTTAATTATGAGACTGGGCCCTATTCTTTATAAATAATTAAAAACAAAGACCTCATTTCACTCCCTTCTTCCCCTCCCCCACATATGGCTTTCTTCTCCCATTGGCAGAACTGCTGCAAGAACAGTGGCTCAGTGGGCTAGAGAGCTGAAACTGTCAGCTGCAAAGTTGGCAGCTTGGTGGTTCGAATCCCGGGTAGCACACAACGGAGTGAGCTCCGGTTTTTAACCCCAGCTCCTGCCAAACTAGCAGCTCAAAAGCATGTAGATAAATATGTACTGCCATAAAAAGTGGGAAGGTAAACATTGTTCTGTGCGTAGAAATGTGTTTAGCCATGCTGGCCACATGGCCACAGACTTGCACAACAAGTTGTTTGGCTTAAAAACAGAGATGAGCACCACCTCTAGAGTCGGACGACACTCACACTCGTGCGGGGGGGGGGGGGGGGGCACCCTTACCTTTACCTTATTATTTCTATTCTTGTTTGCACAATAAAATGTACTCTGGATTCCGGTGCAATTCCCCCCCCCCAAGTTGGCCTTATTTCCCTTCTTTGATTCTCATTATTGATACAATATCTAGATACAGTTTCCAAAACAGCAGGATTTGAAATCAGGGTACAAATTAGTAATCCCTGGACCTATGTCCTCAGAGAACTTATGTTAAAAAAAAAAATCTTGGGAGGGCTGCTATCTCAGCCTCCAGTAATAAGGCAGCAAAATGATCCTTAACAGCTAATGACCCCTACAATGCTATCAATAAGCATGGGATGTTAAAGACTGCATAAAGAAATGTGTAAACTGTTGGACAGAAGAAACGCAACAGTAACAGACAGGTTTAGTGTTCATTTATCTTCCATGGGTTTGGATCATGTTGATAGGAAATGATTATTAGCAGAACAGCAATCCTCTGTTGGTTATCTTAAGCACCTGGTCGTCAGAGATGGGATTACTATCAATGAACATTGAAGTCCATTTATGCGCCATGGCTAATGGTCACTGATAAAGCATTCTTCACTGTATTCTCAGGTCTTTGAAATCAAGCCAGTTATGGAATTATCCACAGCACCCTTCAGCATAGTACCCTCTTTCCAGTGAGATCCTTACACTGTGGGATCTGCAGGCAGACTCAGACAGATCCCATTTTTCCAGATCAACCACAATGAGGCATCTCACCTGCCTCTCCAGGTCCCTACTGGAACTTAAGAGAAGCACCAGATCAAGGTTCATGTTCTGAAGTGCACCATGTGGCTTCTAAAAGGGAATGCTTCAGACAGCTGACTTCAGCTAAACTGCCTCTGGGCTCAGCAGAAAAAAGCAATCAGATTCAGAACAGACCTTGGGAAAGGCAGTTCTCTAGGGCTGAAACTCCCAGGAAACCTTTAGTCGACCACGCCAGGTGTGTTGAGGACTGCTGTTCAAGGGGAACCTACTCTTTCTGTCCACCTATTTCAACTCCCCCAGCCAGAGGCGGTCCACTGGCACCCAGGGGCCAAGTGCCTTTATTCCCATAGGGTGGGGCATGGGTACATACCGTGGCTGAAGCCACCGATGCTGCTGCTCTCACCGGTGAAAGCGGCTCCCCAAGACACGCAACAGAGGCAGTACAAGTGGAGACTCTGCAGAAGAAGACAGAGGGAGAAAGGAAGGAGCAGATGGAGTGGAAAGGTGGGGGGAAGCGTCCCGGGGCCAGGTTTGCTTCGCTGGCCTTGGGAGAAACGGGGCCAGAGTCGTTTTTGGAAGGGGGACTACAGAACCCACCATCCCAGCTAGGGGATTTGGGGAGTTGTGGTCCACCCGCGCCCTTCTCCCAAGGGGCGAATCTGGCCGGTCCCAGCCTTCCCATCGGCCCGGTTCGCGACTCTCCTTTTTACCTTTGCGAGGCTGCCCAGCCAGAGGACGGGGAGGGCACGCATGGAGGGGGTGCGGCCGCCGATCGCCACCGGTGGGAACGTCCACAGGAGAAGCAGGAGGCAATCCATTGGAGTCTTTTCTCTCCTTGGCACATCTGGCGGGTGGGTGGGGGGTGCGCGGGCGGAGCGGGGGCTTTACCTGCCGCCTCCACCGCCGCCTCCACCGCCGCTGCTGCTACTACTGCCGCCGCCACCACCACCACCACGACCAGCAGCAGCAGCAGCTGTGGACACGTGCAGCGGACGATCCGGTCTCCGCCACATGTTTAGGGAGCGCGGAGCTGCCCGGCTTGGCATGGCGCGCCTGCACCGCCCACCGCGGGCATGCTAGCCAGGGCAGCCCATACAGGAACGAGAGCAAGAGAGCGAGCGAGCGAGCGAGCGAGCGAGAGAGAGAGAGAGAGAGAGAGAGAGAGAGAGAGAGAGAGAGAGGCCACCAGGAGATGCCTCCCCGCCTCCGCCTCCTCCGCCCTTCCTCTCCTGGCTGGCAGCAGCGGCAGCAACAGCAGGATCCGCCAAGCGAACCCCTGCGCGCCGCGTTCTCACGAGCCGGCCCCGGCGGCTCTCGAACTCGTGGAGACGCGAGAGGGCGAGGCGCAACTGCCCGGCCGGCTTCCACGCCCGCCGCTGTCCCCAGGGAGCCGCCGCTGCCGCTGCAGAAGCCGGAGGGTCTCCCAGGCTTGGGGTTGATTGCGGAGTGGGGGGGGGGATGAGGAACGGCGGAGCGCTCCAATCAGGAGGAGGCGAGATCGGGAGAGGAGAGGGGGAAAGACGGCGGGGAAGACTCCCCAGATGGGACCGACTGGGTTGCTTTAGCCGACTCCAGTCCTTGGATCTTGCAGCAGCATCTGCTTCCTCCTTCTTGCGGATGGCTCTCCCTGGCTTAAAAAAAATGAAGAGGTGGAGGCCTTGTTGGCATACTTCAACCTCCCCATCCATGCCTTTCTTGTAGCTTCTTAGATACAGGGGTACAGGCTGCAGGAAGAACAACACCATGGTCTGGGACTATTTCAAAGGTAGATCAGCTGGCTGGATAGTTCAGTAATTTAGGTTTGGGAGCCACAGGTTAGGGGTTCAATTCCTCACTGGGCCTCCTGTGAGTTGCCCCCCCCTTGTGTAGTCAGGCACAAGCTGCACCATGCCATTCCCAGGGCACCCCCAGAAGATGGGGATAAACCACCTCTGAGCACTCTCCACCTCGAGGACCCCCAAAAGAGACACCATTACAACCAACTAAAAAGGCTGTCCTTCCACAAACGTCACTGCACCTATTCTCCTTAATGATGGAAGACAGGGTCTTTTTGGAGCACAAAATTTCATTCAGGACAAATCAGGGAAAAGAAGTAGTTAGAAGTAGTTCATTTATCAAAAACATATAGTCATGCAACATCAAGTGTGTTGCCCACCCTCACCCCCAGGGAGCTAGGTACTCAGTTTAGCCACCTCAGTAGGATGGCTGAATCAACCTTAAGTGCCTAGGATCGAATGCAGGTCGTGATGAGGTCTACACTGCAGTACTGCAATTGAACCACCATCCCATGAGGCTCCATCAGAGTGTTCAGAAACTTCTTGGCAGGGGTCAACCCCTACCATTGTAAAGAGGCACAAATTGCCTCTGGTTCCTGCAAACAAACAAAAATGGCCATGACAAAAATGTAATGATGACATTCGGATCTGGACCCATTTTGAATAAAATGAGGCTGGTTCTTGATCCGCCAGAGATGAAAACTAACTACAGTGGTGCATTTCTCTTTATGAGGCCTCCGGGGGAAACAGTGGGTTAAATCCAGTGGTTTAGTATACTACATCACAACTAGAGTAGACATATTTAAATCAATAGAACTTGTAAAGGAACTAACCAAATCCCCACTGATGTAGTAGGCCTACTCTAGTCGTTGTAATGCACTCAGTGTTGTAAGTCACAACTCTACTCTAGCTGTGACATAGTATGGATGGATTGAATAGGACATAATATGATGGATTGAATAGGGCATAATATAGTGACACTTTTCTTAAGTTCTTGTAGGCTTATGGTTTTGTCCTCAGTAACAGTTGTTGTTTTCCTTCTAGTCTTTTTTGCTTCTTCACATCTCAATTGGATTTAGCATGTGCCTCTTTGACTGCAGTTGAGTTTTTAAAAACTACATACATGTGAAAGCCTGGGAAGCAATTTTACAACTGTTCTCATTGAGCTTTCAAATTGACTGATGTTCATGCACAGGTATTGGAGATAAAAACCCATTTCAAACACCTTGTGTTTTGTTTGTTTGTTTGTTTATCATCTGTCAATGAAATCTATACAAAGTGTATTTTTAATCATCATGTTGAAATCAGATTTCATGTACATTGTACATTTCTGGGAGCTCTTTCTGCCATTTCTGGCATTTTCCGACATGGAAGTATCCTTTTGGTTACCTTAGAGCCTTTTCACACAACCCCTAAGATCCGCTGGCCACTTAAATTTGGACCAGAGATCTTGGGGGTTCATTGCTCTTCCTGTGTTCCCACCCCCTCCGCACTTCCTTGCTCCTGTCTGCGTGAGGGGAGGGAGAAAAAAAAGAGAGGAAAAATGCAGGTTCACCTCAGTCTGTCGGTCGAAGCCGCCCCGAGCCCCGTAGTCGTCCTGATTCCCGTCTCTTAAAGGGGTGGGGGGCAAAAACAACAACAAACAGAAGCGAGGAGAGATTTTCACCCCCGGAAAGCAGGTACCTGAAAAGTGCGCTGGGATGCGCTTAGGTGGGTGTGGTCGCACTTAATTTTCTGTAAACTCCGGAGCTGGTGGGAAAACAATTTTAAGCTCCGTAGCTGGGAGCCATTTGCTACGGAGTTTAGGGGTCGTGTGAAAAGGCTGTTAGTAACAGAAGGTTTTTTTCTGGATCCATTTCAATCTGGTTTCAGGCCGGGTTTTGGAACAGAGACTGCCTTGGTTGCCCTGTATGATGACCTTTGCCGGGAGAGAGACAGGGGGAGTGCAACCCTGTTGATACTCCTGGACCTCTCAGCGGCTTTCGACACCATCGACCATGGTGTCCTTCTGGATAGGCTGGCCAGGTTGGGAGTCAGAGGCACCGCTTTGCAGTGGTTCCATTCCTTCCTGGCTGACCGTGTCCAGAAGGTGGTGCTGGGGGATAGTAGCTCTGCCCCATGGCGTTTACGTCATGGGGTTCCACAGGGCTCAATACTATCCCCCATGCTGCTTAACATCTACATGGAACCGCTGGGAGAGGTCATCAGGAGGTTTGGGCTGAGGAGTCAGCAATATGCTGATGATACTCAGCTCTACCTCTCGTTCTCCACCAATCCAGGTGAGGCGGTTTCTGTTCTGAACTCATGTCTGGACCAGATAATGGACTGGATGAGGGTTAATAAATTGAAACTCAATCCAGACAAGACGGAAGTGCTGTTAGTGGGTGCTTCGTCAGCCAGGCTAGAGGGCCACTTCCCTGTCCTGGATGGGGTTGCACTTCCCCTAAGGGACAGGGTCCGTAGCTTGGGGGTGCTCCTGGACCCCGGTCTAACTCTGGAAGCCCAGGTGGACTCGGTGGCCAGGGGCGCCTTTCTCCAGCTGCGGAATATATATCAGCTGCGCCCCTACCTGGATGAACGGAGCCTTATGACAGTTACGCATGCACTGGTAACATCCCGTATTGATTACTGTAATGCGCTTTATGTGGGGCTGCCTTTGAAGACGGTTCGGCGATTGCAACTAGTTCAGAATCGTGCTGCACGGCTGGTGAGTGGTAGGGCCACCAAGGAACACATCACACCAATTCTGTATAACCTTCATTGGTTACCAGTTGCTGCCCGAGCCCAATTCAAAGTGCTTGTTTTGACATATAAAGCCCTAAACGGCTTAGGACCTAGATACCTGAAGGACCACCTCCTTCCATATGAACCTACCCGGCAATTAAGATCTAGTCAGGGAGCCCTCCTGAAAGAGCCATCCCTTAAGGAGGTGAAAGGGATGGCTTGCAGGAAAAGGGCCTTTTCAGCAACTGCCCCCAGACTATGGAATGCCCTCCCAAATGAGACTCGCCTGGCGCCGACGTTGCTAACATTTTGGCGCCAGGTAAAAACCTTCCTGTTCCAAAAGTTTTTTAACTAATGACAGTGGGTCCTGATGGCAATTTTAGTGGTGTTTTAATGTATCCTATTTATTGTATTTATATGTTTTTATTATTCTAATTTTATTGTATTTTGATGTTTTAATTGTCCATTTGATTGTGAGCCGCCCAGAGACCTTTGGGTAGTGGGCGGCATACAAGCTATATAAATAAATAAATAAATAAATAAATAAATAAATAAATAAATAAATAAATAAGGTGAAAGCTCCCCACCCATTTTATTTTCTTGTCAATTTCAGCCATGGCATTATTTGCATCTTCCCTTTACATGCCAGTAAACCCTACAAAGCCAAGGAAGGGCCTCATAAATTTAATGGCCATGCCATTTTCCTTCCTCCACTCTGTCTGAAGGCCATCTATATATGCAACAGCATTTTTTTCCACTGATGAAAAGCATCCATCAAGATGTCTGTGAAGATTCTCAGTCATCCAGGTGAGTTTATCTGGAAGTTGAGTCATGGCTACTGGAGTTCTTTTTTGAGAGATAGAAACATTTCGCTGCTCATCCAAACAGCTTCATCAGTCTGAATACAGCTAGTGCAAGTCCTCAATGACTGACTATGGGTATTTGTACACGACCCCTAAACTCCGCCGCAAATGGCTGCCAGCTCCGGAGCTTAAAATTGTTTCCCCACCAGCTCCGGAGTTTACAGATAATTAAGTGTGACCACGCCCACCTAAGTGCGTCCCAGCACACTTTTCAGGTACCTGCTCTCCGGAGATGAAAATTCCTGATGCGGATATAACGTAGTGACTGCCGGGCTCTCCTTGCTTCTGTTTGTTCTTTTTTTGCCCCCTGGCCCTTTAAGAGATCTGAATGCAGTGCCGGGGCGGCAGAACGGAGGTGAGGGGCATTCTTTTCTTCCTTTTTTTCTCCCTCCCCTCACGCAGCCAGCAGCCAGGAGTGCGGAGGGGGTGGGAACGCAGGAACAGCGACAAACCCCTAAGATCTCTGGTCCGAATTTAAGTGGCCAGAGGATCTTGGGGGTTGTGTGAAAAGGCTTTATATGACTGACATCCACCCTGGGCACAGCAATCTGGGGGCATCTGGAGGGGGAGCAGGAGGAGGAAGCCATGCACCCTCCCGTCGCCCAGCAGTCCTCCTTTCCCCTAAGGCTTGGTGACGGCAGCCCCTCCGCCACCATGCGCCAGGTGGGTGTCGAAGGAGGCAGACAGGAGTGTGGTGGCTGCAGCGCCTTTCTCCTCCTCTTCCTCGCCTTGGTGGGAGACACACACACACACACACACACACACACACACCTGTCTGCCCGTATGCCCCACCCCATGCCCGCAGAGTTCTGCCCCCCGTTGCTGGGTGGGTGCAATGTGGGGGTGGGTGGTGGCAGGAAGGGTGCAAAAGATGAACTTTGTCCCTAGGCACTCCAAATCCTGGCTACGCCTCTAAGGTGAACATCAGGTAAAACATCGTAACTGTTAAAGCAGTACAACAACAGGAACAAAGGAAGGCTCCAACAGCGGAGCACTCAAGAGTTGCTGAGTGCTCCAATGCTTGGAAGCATTCAAGGGGAAATTAGACAATTATCTGAATTTATTTGGGTTACTGCCTCAAGTAGGGGTTGGACTTGATTGGGCTTAGAGCCCCCTTCCAACTCCATTATTCTAAGAGGCTAGGACCCTAAGCTGTGTTCCATGCAGTAAGTCTTAATTAGAACTCTCTTAGTGGCATTTTGTATTTCTTGTTGTTTCCAGATGTAATGAAGAACAGCCTGACCTACATTGTGTCAGGGTAATTCAAGCTGGAAGTCATCATGACATGAATGATTGCCTTCTCCAGAAAAATATGGGCAGCTGAAGAGACCAGCTCCTGTTTGTTTTCTCCACCTGAGCACCAGTAGATCTCAGGTAATCCCTCAAGGTGTAAACCTTTACCCTTTAAAGTAAAAGTGTTTCCATGCTTGGGGGGGGGGGAGTGACTGAATATGCCCATTCCTGAGTCACCTGAACCTTCCCCCAATGATGGGGCTTCCAGTAGTCTTAAGCTGTTTATCATTGAACCTGGATTATTCTTTAACTGCTCACAAGTTAAATTAAATGTTAAGAAATTTGACCTCAATTCTGCTTTGTTGCAGCTTCTGGTTCCCAAAGAGACCAGGGCAGGAACTCCCAAGAACAAAATTTGCCTTTGTCATGAATTTTCTTGGT
>JAHTLZ010000065.1:8404970-8437815 GCA_023846285.1 Phrynocephalus versicolor | reverse complement strand
ATATCCAGTTTTCAATAGCATGGTTCCTCCATTAATTTATGGCTCTTACAAGCCAGGAAAGCTCCTAGAATAAAATTCCAACCATCTCCCTTGTCTCTGTATTAAATTCTACATTCCGCAGAAGCCTCAAAACGTAGTGCTAAAAGTGGAGCTGTTTCCTCCAAAGAGCTCTAAAATCCACCATTTCTGGGACTAAGACCTAGCAATTCTGGCAGCCTCTGAGTAATAAAGCAAGATCTCAGTAGGATTCTTTTTTTTTTTATTCTTTCCACAGTCTTGTCGTTGTTGCTGTTCTTGAAGAAAGAATCCAAGTCCATTTTTTTTGCATTGTTTTTGAAGTAACCTTGGCCGGAACCAAGATCTTGAACTGGCATTCTGTGTCGCACTATAATCCCCTCTGTGTTTACATTTCCCTTCGGTCCAGTTGCTCAGGACTCAAATAGAGGCTTTTGATTGCTAATATTAAAGAACAATTTTCTGCTTACATGAATTGCTGTGTGTCGCACAGCATGGTCATCCTAATTTGATTAGTTCTACGCATTTATTTATGTTTGTTGGGTATCCTTTCCCCTGGCACCCGGAATGAATTTCCAGCCATCCTGCTGACATCTTTGTATTGTGTTTTCCGTGCTCCGCTGCCTGATCTGGATTCCAAGGGCAGAACTAAGCCTACACCTCCATGCTGAGCGCCTAAGGCCTAGCACACACAGGACTCTTTACCCTGACCTGGTTCTCTCATTCGGCAATTGCTCCAGGCTAATCCATGGATCTGAAAAGAGATTAACGGACTTGCTTTTCTAATGTCACCACCACCGTTGGGGTGGGGGAATAGACAGGGGAATTCCAACTATGTTGTAAAAGGGAACATCCTAGGGGGGGAAATGGGCGCATACCCTGCTTTTGGAAGGCTTCCAGATATCACAGGTTTCTCCCTTAATGCACCAAACACTCTGAAAGACAAACAGGCAAGAAGCTGTGAACTGGGCCAGGGTTCTCTTTCTCCTGCAGACAAAGAGAAAATGGAATAATCATAATCATAATCATAAATACATCAATTAGCAGGGAAGCATAAGGATAGAGAAGAGAGTGTCATTGTGGGTGGCCTGAATTGGATTCCCCCACCCCCACCCCAATGGTCTGTTTTAGAAGAGTTTCCTGGAAGCTTGCCCAGGATAATTAGAGAACAGGTAATCCTGAATTCACGGAACTGTAACAAAATGCAACGTTTTGCTTCGTGGTGTGACCCGCACACTCAAATACCTGGACTCTTAATGTATGATGGGATGCAGTGACACAGATTAAATGGAGGCATGTGACAATTAGAATGGCATTGTTTACAAGGAATAATGTGTTCGCTGCCAATAAATGTTGTTACCTTTGCCACCAAAATAAGCATAATGATCATAAGAAATAAATAAAATTGGTGAGTGTTCGTGTTTGTTTGATTTTACAGAGCATGCTTCCTAAAATGTGAAGGCTTGTCTTTCCTGTGTGGTGAAATAGTGTGGATGAGTTGTGCCAATCAGCCCTTGCTTGCTTGCTGGTTTCTACCCATCTATCATTTGAAGGCCCCTTTTCTCCTAGAGAAGGCATCCAAAACAGCTCACATTAAATCACATAAAATAAAAATGGAACAAACTACTGTTCTGAAAACAATTAAGCTACGATACTAATTAAAAATGTACAGTATTAAGTAATTTGAAACTATAAAACCATGCCTAAGAAAAGCAAAACATTACCAAAACAAGAGGTGCCTCTACCATCCCATTGAGCTGAAAGCAATCTCAGTCTAGACAGTTTGCAATTTAATTATGCAGGCTACATATTGCTTCCTCTCCCCACCCCGCCCCCCAAGTGAGCAGGGTACTCAGTTTACCCACCTCAGAAGGATGGAAGGCTGAGTGAACCTCAAGACAGCTACCTGGGATTGAACCCAGGTTCTGAGTAGAGCTTTGGCTGCAGTACTGCAGTTTAACCACTGTGTCATGAGGCCCTATGCAGGAGTCAGTTATTTGTTCAATACTCCACCTTCTGGACTCACAATGACACCAGACAATGCAAATGGAAGGTATTAGTTAGCATGGGAAGTATAACAAAATTGGGGGCGGTCGGGAATGGTTTGAGTAAGGAAATCCAAAAGCCCCAAATGAACTGAGCATGCTTGACATTACAGGATAATCAATATCTGTTCGGAGGCAAAATGGAAAAGGAGAGTAATGAGAACAGACTGGAACACAGTGTCTGAAATCTGAACAGCAGCACTCTCCTCTGTAACATTTAGCAGCAGGCTCCACTTGTCATTTAGAAGTACCAGCAGGGATTGTAAATTTCATTTAATTTGCTGTGACTATTTACCACCAACTGGTGAGTCACCACCAGGCTTGCATCTCAGTTGCATAAAGAACCAAGCTGTAGACAGGGGACTGAGGCATCCGCTTGGTACCTTCTCCATTAGTCCAACTTATACAAAAAGAAATTAAGGTCATGGCCAACAATATGGATTATTCAAATTCTCAAACTCAGGAATTAAAAACAAACAAACAAACAAACAAACATAAACAGAGTTCAGGAAATTTCCTGTTTATGGCTAAATTTCCAGCAGTCTCTCAGCCAAAGGACTCTGAGAGATACAGGCACTCCCCCCCCCCCACAAAAAAATTTATATTATCGTTATCATTATCAGGTAAGTATTTCAAATGAACACTCTAGGAAGAAAAACTTCCAGAATACGGCCAAACAGCCTGAAAAAATCACAACAACTATTTCAAATGAATCCAGGCAACCTCTTCTGAATTATGACAAGTGTACTTTGAGCAAAAAGAGAAAAAGCCAGCCACATTCACACATAAAAAGTAAACCATGATTGCTGAAAAGATTGATGTAACTAGGAAGATGATACGGCTCCTGTTTCCCTTGTTTCTTTCATGGAACCAGGTGAACAAACCACAAATAGCTTGTTTCACCTATATTCATTTTATTTACTTATTTATTTATTTATTTATTTATTTATTTATTTATTTATTTATTTATGGTGCTTATATACCACCCGTCTTCAGAAGGAACTCAGGGCGGTTTATAACAAAATAAGAACACAACAATTGACAAATAAATACTACTACTACAACAACAAAATTATAAAAAGCAATAAAAATTAAAAAATACAATCACTGTCAGAATAATCAGAAGCAAGACAATGGTAGCGAGATATCCTTGGATTCCAATTTATTGATCCAAAAAAAAAATCTATGATGTGTGATTGTGTGTGATTTCATAAAAGATTATGAAAAGAAGTTCAAAAACCCCATGAAGGACAGACCAGCCTCAAAGAATGTCTGGGAGGCATGATGGTTCAATAGAATTGCACTTCCCCACTGGGTTGGGGAAGGAATCCCTCCAGCAGATGATCTTGCATTGCCCCTCTTGTAAAAGCCCTCACTCTGTGTTCTTGGTGAAGTTCCTTAAGAACAGAGAGAAGGCTGAGGGGATTTGTAGAAAATTAGGTATATCTGTTCAGGCATAAATGTTGACAATTCAAACTGATTTTTCAGAGAAGATCGATGCTATCTGAATGTAGGCAACTGAGTCCTATTTGACCACTGGTCTTACACGCATATATGTTTCCTTTACTGCATATTTTAGCTAGTTGGATTGTATTAATTTATCATTTTCCCCTTGTAATAATTTACACACGCTCTCCCCCCTCCCCCCTCTCTTTTCCCACTATGTCAATAAAGAGAAGAGGAGGAGGAGGAGGAGGAGGAGGAGCAAGCAAAGTGTTCTGCTTATATACCATCCCATACCACTTCAAGTAGTCTCTGGATGGTTTACAGTTTTTAATTACAGTATGCAGGCTACACATTGCCCTCCCCCCAGTAAGATGGGTACTCATTTTAATGACCTCAGAAGGATGGAAGGTTGAGTCAACCATGAGCCTACTACCTGGGATTGAAAACCACTGCACAGAAGAAGAAGAAGAAGAAGAAGAAGAAGAAGAAGAAGAAGAAGAAGAAGAAGAAGAAGAAGAAGAAGAAGAAGAAGAAGAAGAAGAAGAAAGACAACCATGTCAGGTATAATTTACCATCAATCCAGATGTTTGAAACAAACAGTGAAGAAGGTGTCTTCTTTTTGCATGCTTTTTAGAAAGCAGTACGATATTTTTAGTAATGTCTTACTGTTTTCAAGGGCACTCTTATCCAAACCAACAAGGCTTTTATTATTATGAACCTTCCGGATACATGTTCATTTCTTCAAATGTTTATTCAGATGTAGATCCCCTTAGCACTGCCTACCTTTCCACTAAGCTTCAACAGGAGTTTTAAAGCAGTTTCTTCTGATGAGTGGCACCTGTAATACCATTTCATCTCAGCAAAGCTCCAACATTTTCTGAGCCATGTAGTTCTGTAGAATTATTTAACATTTCAACTGCCCTTCCCAATTACGGATTAAATTTGATCTACCCATTTCCCAGCCAGTACTTGCAGCTGCCTCCCCATTTCTTTCTCCAGAATAGAAGATAACTGGAGATGGGAAACAGATACGGCCAATTCTCCACAAGTGGGATTTAATGCATGCTAACCATCAACCTAGGATCACTCTGCGAAGGCTAATTTTTTTAACCATCAGCAAAATCCAGATTCAGCCCAGCAGCTGGGACTACAAATGCTTATTGTCGAGCATTCCATTCCAGCCAGTGATCTTCAGAAAGAGGGAAGAGAGAGAGAGAGAGAGGGGGGGGAGATGCTTTTGACTTATTTTGAATTGTGCTCACTAGACATGGGCACGACTTAGCGGAATTCCCGTTTCCGTTTCCGTTACTCATTTCCGTTACAGAACGGAAAAGGAAACGACAATTACTCCGCCAGAACTCGAACTCGAACCGACGAACGAATAATTGGGTCTGATTTGTCGTTGTCATTCCTGGCATCGCGGCGATCGCGCAATGCCAAGCGGCACAGAAAAAAGTTTTAAAAAGTTTTTTTAAAAACCCGATTCCCGGCCAAAAAAGCAGGCGAAAACTGTCTGAGGGCACCTACCAGGCCAGAGGGGTGGTTTATTGGGGGGGGTTTCCCCGGCCTCCCCCCCTCTCCTTGGCTACTGCTGCGCTGCTGGTACCAGGCTGGGGGGGGGGGCAATCTCTCGTCTGCCTCCATTTGCCATGCGGTGAGGACGGGGGGATCCAAACTGGCGACCGCAATATTATTATTATTTTTTAAATCATGGTCCAAAAACCCACCAAAGCACCACAGAAACATGCGAAAATTAGCTATTTTAAATGCTTGAATTTTTTCAGTAGCAGCAGTGGGTTTGTCTTGCAAAAATACGTCTCCGTTGATTTTTTTTTCCTTAATTTATTTTTTTACACCTGCGCAATGATGGGCTGGCCATGGGATGGGACCATGCAAATTTTTGGACCCATTCTACCAATCGCATGGCCAGGTTCTGGATGTGCAAGAGGGCATAAAAAGGCGAGGCACTCCCAGTCAGTCGCAGTCTGGGCTTGGATCTTGGTGGAGGGTGGTCAGGGCTGGATTGCGCTGCGCTCAGTCTAGTTTTGATTTCGCAGTCACGGTCGCATTAGGAAGGCAGGGAGGGAATTGATTATTTGATTCAATTGAATTTTTAGGAAAAAATAATAATTTCTTTCATTCCCTGTGGGCAATAGCAACACAGAGTTTATTCTTTTTTTTTATTCTCCTGCATTTTTGAGGAGGATTTCCTTTTCTTATTTGCTTATATTTGCTTCAAGGGGTAGGGAAGGTTTGAGTGGGAGCGTGAGGGGAGGGGAGGTGCTGCGGATTTATTTTGAAAATATATATTATTTATATACTACCATTTGTTTTCTATCCCAATTCCCAACCAAGTTCATTTACTTGGCCAAGGTCCTTTTACCCTGCCTGCAGCTCTGCTGCTGTGGGGATTGGGAAGGGAATAGCAAGCAAGCAACCCTACCTTAGTAGCAGTTTATAACTTTTATCTAAAAATATATACTACCATTTATTTTCTATTTTCTAAAGTTCATTTGCTTGGTGGCAAGTGGCAAGCAACAGCCAAGGTCCTTTCATACCCTGCCACTGGGGGAATAACAGTTAATTCCTTAATCCTTTTTATTCTCCTCCTGTTTGGACCCCCGCCACCGCCGCCCGCCCTGCGCCCGCACCTCCCCGCCCCCGCACAAACACAGAGCGCCGCAACTGTCTCGGTCTGGGAGTCTTGGTCGGGACATCAAATTGCGTGAAATCGCAGAAGAAATGACAAACGAAAAAACAAAAAACAAAACGACAAATTATTTCAAATTTTCACAAAAAACGGAAACGAGCCGAAACGGACCTGCCCCAAAAAACGACAACTAGTCGTGCCCATCTCTAGTGCTCACATTTGTGCCACTCTCTCTTTCAAGAAAAGATGGGAGAAGGTTGGGAGAACTTGACATTTTGATCTAGAACTAGATGGGAGAAGGATGGGAGAACTAGACATTTTGATCATATCTCCCCTTCTCTGGCTGCACTGCACTGGCTTCCAGTATATTTCCACACCAGGTTCAAGATTTTGACTCTCATCTATAAAGCCCTCAACAGTTTGGGACCTTGTTACCTTTCAGAATGCCTGCTTCCATTAAGAACTGTCTGTAATACATGTTCTTCCCAGATCAGGCACCTATGTAAGATCTGTCACCCCAAGAGAGGCATGGAAAGAAAAAACAAAATCACGTGCCTTTTCGGTGATTGCTTCCTGTTTGTGGAATGAGCTCCTGCTCAAGATTTTCCTAGCCCCTTCCCTGAATTCTTTTTAAAAATCCTTGAAAACCTGGCTGTTTCAACAAGCCTTCCCAAATCTTTAGTTATACCCCTGAGGTGGTTACTTCGCATCCGTTTTGTCTCTGTTAGTGTTGCACTTAGGAGCAGTACAAAAAAAGTTAGTTCACATCTGTCACGCAACTACTGAAATTTGTCTCAACCATGCCTCCTGAATGGGTGCTCAGCATGACAATCCTGTAGCTGGTCCCTTGTCACTCTTTGTTCCTGCTTTCTGTTCCGAGACAAGACGCCATGTAGTAACAACGGCCATACAACAAAATATTTGTTTCTCTCAGAAAACTGTGTCCAGGTTTTGTTGTTGTTGTTGTTGTTTTACTTTTCAGAAGCGAAATATTAAAAAATAATTTTTAAGGCCCCCCCAAAAAGGAAAAAGGAAGCTAGACTAATTCAATGGTTGTCACGGTACAAGACTGTGAGGTAACACTTGTCACGAGACAAGTTATCACGACCATGGGAACACTGAAACGGAGACAAAAACCACATGATCCCGACCAACACTGTCACAGTAGAAAACGAGTCATGGAATAAAGGACATGAAGTAACCGCCATAGTTGTGGTTCCGCCATCTAACTTTTTAAATTCTTTACTCTTAATTTTCTCAAAAAGAAGTCCAGTAGCCCTGACTCAACTTCCAGATAAACTCACCTGGATGACTGAGAATCTTCACAGACTTATTTCCTATATTAGTTAATTAATTTTAATTATACTAATATTAACTAGAGATGGGCACGACTCAAAAAAATGGTGTTTCATTTGTCGTTTGGTCATTTAGGGGTCCGTTTTGGTTCGTTTTCGTTTTCGTGAGTTTTTTTGCAAAAAATTTCATTTTCATTTCATTAGGTAACGAAATGAAAAAACGAAAATGAAAACAAAAAATTGCTGTTTCGTTACCATTTAGCACAATTCAATGTATTTGCCGTAAGGAAAACGAAGCGGTCGACAAAACTTTTCATGTTTCGGGTCGTTTCGTTTCGTTTTGGAGTCAAAATTCATTTTTTGTTTCGTTACGTAACGAAATGAAAAAATGAAAACGAAAACAAAAATCACTCGTTTCGTGCCCATCTCTAATATTAACTTAATTTAAATTAATATATTTAGTTATAGGTTTGTTTTCTGACACTATTGTGATTTTTATTGTTTATTGGTTCTTGTTTTTATGTGATATGTAATTGGTGTTTCTGTTGTAAGCCACCCAGAATGGCCTGACGACCCAATGGGCAGGGTATAAATCTAATAAATGAAGTGTTCTATTTGGGAAGTTGTGGTCTACAATATACTTTTTGAAACTTGGGCTTTAAGGCAAGACTTCCATACACCACTCTAGAAGACCGCTTGTAAGGATCTCACTTGATGCCAGGCATACAAGTACCCACTGAAGACACCGCTGTGGCTACCTAAAACAGACCTTTTGTGGCAATGCCATCCGTCTCTCCTTCTCTTCCCCAAAGAAAAATAGTAATTATTTCCCCTCCTCTTCTTTTGCCTCCACCCTCCCACCTCCTATGCTTTTGCCAGATCTACCCACTGTTGAAGCAGGCCCTCTGAGATTCCTTCTATGGTTCATTCCCTCCATGATTCCCAGTCTGGTGTAGTGAGAAGAGTGACAGACACGGACTCCAGAGAACAGGGTTTGAATCCTCTCTTGGCCATGGAAACAGATTGGGGAAGTGGAATGTGTAAATATCTCATTTCCTTTTAAAATCTTATTCATGTCGCTATCAATGTCCAGTCTGAGGGCACAGATCACCCATTCGCATATACAGTACAGAGAGACACTGTGGCTCATGACATCTGCGTTCTGAAGCAAATGTGTCTTTTGAAATACGGTATAGCCTTGCAAGTCCTTGAAAGTTGCTAGGTCAAATTAAGCCTGAACAGTCTCTCGAGGCAGAAATCTCTGGGGACTGAAGGCGTCCTACTTTGGCCAGATCACCAGAAGGCAGGCTTCTTTAGAAAAGACAATGATGCTGGGAAAGGTAGAAGGCAACAGGTTGACCAAACATGCAACCGGCTGATTTCTTAAAGGAAGTTTGGAAGTTTGGGTATGGAGGATAGGACATTTTGAAAAGTGCTGGTTCATAGGGTCACCATAATTCAGAGCTGCAGATTTGTGAGAGGTGGCCATGTTAGTCTGTGCAAGAATTCCGGGGGGGGGGGGGGATTAAATCAAAACAAAATAATTGTTTTGTTTTGATATTTGCCCATAATTCAGAGGTGGCTTTATGGTGGCTGACCTTCAGCCCTCCAGATGCTTTGGACCACAACTCCCACAGTCCTTTGTCATTGGCAGTCTAGGCTCAGAATTCTGGGAGTTGTGTTCCAAAACACCTGGAGTGTCGAGGGTTCGCCCCCACTGCTTTATGGCATGTATCACGAGCAACAAAATCCTTGTGGCCACTGGAGATGCCTGCATGGCTGTGATTCCACACCGCTGGAGAGGAGAAGATGTTAAAGATCTCTTACTATCACCACCACTGCAGCCGCTGATTTCAGTGGCCAGAATCCTACTGCATCTTTAGGCACTTCCAGGATTCCTCCTCCGTGCACATAAAAACTCTTACAGGATTTTGTCTAGGTTGTCTACATTTCTAAGCCTAGCTTCCACTCACATTTTTTAGATAAGCAATTAAATAAAAACAATCATGTGCCTTCATGTCAGCTCGGAGATACAGGTCCCCTTTTCATGGTTTTCAAGGTAGACAGAACTCAGAATTAATCTGCTATTCCCTTCTTCTGGGGATGCTCTGGGACTGTGCAGCTTGCCCAAGGCCACCCAGACTGGCTCTACTCCTAGGAGGCACCGTGGTCAATCAAACGCCCAGACTTTTGCTCCACAGCCAGAATCAGGACTAACTGATCTGAATTAATTTTTACAAAAAACAAAGACTGGCAATTTTGTTTCTCACCCTGAAACCATACTGTGGGGTACAGGATTATGCCATTCATAATTTCCAGGTAGATATTAGACAGAACTCATTGAACAGCAGTAGCTCTGTGTCTCTTGTAAAAACCCAGTTTTGCTTCCCAAAATTGTATCATTTTATTGCCAAAACTAAATTGCATGGATCCATATACTTCCACCCAGTGACCACTCATTGCCAGGTCTTATTTTGATACATATATTATCTGCTTTTAATTTGCAGTTCTTAATTTCTCACACATCTTTTTTTCCCCCTTTGAAACAAAAATCACTAATTTGCAAACAAAACTGACAATTTGACTGTCTGGTGTCCAATCCCAGGGAGAAATGTTCAGGCATGCTGAGGACTTTCAAGTTATTTTATAAACCATTGTTTCCAGTGGTTGCTGTGACAGCACTTCTTTAATTTCTTATTGTGTCTGGGTTCAGTGGAATGTGTTTGGTTTTGCCTACTTCAGCAACTGCAAGATCTGAAATTTCACAAGAGCAGAACGGACAGGAAATGAAATTACACTGTTACTCTGATAATGGCCTGTTCCTAAATCACTGGAATCAATAGCAGTTCTCCAGATGTGTTCCGTATGAGCAGGACCACACATTTTAAATATTCGCTTTAAATACATGTATATTAATAACTATACATGTGTGATTGCTTGGCTACCTGTACTGTAAAGCAGAGGATGACAGTGGAGAGCAAGGCCTGCTCTTCTTTTTCTGCTGAGACAACACCCTCCATTTGACTCCTCTCTCCAACAAATCTCACCAGGCTGCAGCAGAGGGAGAAATGGGAAACCCCATCCGTGCTACTGCCTCCTCTGAAAGATCCACTCCATATGACTCTTCCTGTCTCTCATCTATTTCCACATCCAAGCAGATCGGTGTAACTTCTATTTTATTTTAGGAACTGGCAACATAGTTTGCAGAGTAAGTGGCATATCCAAATGGTGAAAATAGAGAGAGTTTCTCCCAAGGATCTTTTCAAGCCTTTGGGTCAGAGTCTGGGACTTGGCTACTAAGGCCGCTACTACACTTCCTTGAGCAGCTGCTTTTTATTTTGCATCACTTTATCTCCTCCCGCATTCACGTGGTCGCTACAGCGGTTCAGCAGTCTGCACTTCAGTGGTTGCTTAGCAATCGGCTTCCCCGTTCACACTTGGCTGAACCGCTTTAAACTATGACAGGGAAATGCAGAAAGGGTGGGAACCTACAAAAGGCACCATAGTATGTCCGAAAATACAACCAAATCACTTTAAAAGGGGGTGCAGGAACTGATTAAAAAAAGCAACACCCCCAGTGGTCATCCCAAGAAAAACTGACACAACAGTCAAAAATGGGTGTGGCCAACTAATGGTTGCCAAATACCTCTCTAAAAAGCAGAGCCTTAAGGGCTTTTTTAAAGGCCAGCAGGGACTGTTCAAGGTGCAGCTCACTTGGTAGGTGATTCTACAACAAGGGGACAACCACAGAGAAGGCCTGGTTTCGGGTTACCGATTTCCTAGCCTCCCTGGGGGTGGGCAGCTGAAGTGAGAGCGCCTGCTCTTAGGATGTCACTGAATCAGATCAAAAAGAATATATTTTTTTTCTTTATTTATTTCAATACTGTAATTTCTATACTGCCCTTTGTTGTGGAAACACTATTCTGGATGGTTTACAAGCAGTTAAAAGCCAATGTGAACATTAAAACAACAATAAATCAAAACACAAATAATGTAAACCAAATGGCACTGAAGCAAATTTCCCAGTTATAGCAGCACAAGAGACTGAGGTCAATGTAAAAGGCCTCCCTGAATAAATCAAAGTTTTCAGTTGCCTCCTAAATGAAAACAGGGAGCGAGTGAAGCACAGCTTCTCCAGGAACTGATTCCATAAAGATTGTCCCACCACACAGAAGGCCCTGCCTGTAGAAAAAGTGCAGATAAGAGCAACAAAGATGATAAGGAGACTGGAGCCAAAAAGAACTAGGCATGTTTAGCCTGACAAAGAGTGAGGGAAGACATGACATCAGTCTTCTAGTACCCAAAGGGTTGCCACAGGGAAGAGGGCATCAATTTATTCTCAGTTGCACTTGAAGGTATGACACGAATGAATGGGTGGAAACTCATCAGAGGGAGACCCAGCCTGGAAATAAGAAAACATTTCCTGACAGTGAGAGTCATTAAACTGTGGAACAACTTGCCTCCCAGTATTGTGGATGCCCCTATCGCTGAATGTTTTCAAGGAAAGATTGGACAGCCATCTCTCCAGGATGGTATGAGGTCTCCTCCCTTGGGCAGGGGGTTGAAGACCTCTAAGATGCTTCTATGATTCTATTCTATGAAGACTTCTGAGCTTTCCTCTTCTTTGACCTAGAGAGGTCCTAAAGCAGTGGTGGCAAACCTTAGGCACTCCAAATGTTTTGGACCACAACTCCCACAATCATTTGTCATTGGCAATACAGGCTTGGAATTCTGGGAGTTATGGTCCAAAACATCTGGAGTGCCGAAGGCTCACCACAACTGTCCTAAAGGGACAGTAGGGATCAATTTAAGAGAAAATCATGTGGATGCTGTCATGTGGTTTGAACCAAATCATGCCAGCAGTTGCCTATCTGCCAGTATGCACAGCTTTGGAGTCTGTACTTCCATGGGAAATGGATCCCTCAGAGTGGAGGAGCAGAATCCTAGGCTTGTTGTTTATTTCAAAGTACTTGTCTCTTATACCTTGCAATGATTAGTGGTTTTAGAGGGTCTTCCTTAAACAAGCCTAAGCCCTATACACACCACCACCCCATCTGTCTGTTTCTATGCACGGAGATCCCAGAGAAGTCTGGATCAGCACATTCCCTGTGAATCTCTCTAATCCCTTTGCAAAGTTGAACTTTCAACTCCTTGTAGACAGATTACTGGTAGTAGAAACTCAATCACTTACCTCTAGTCTTAATTCACTCTGCTCCCCACGCTATTTTAATCTACCCTCTTCTTTTGGAAATGATTTGTGCTATTTTTGTAAGTTAGTAAATCCAAATAAGAGCCGTGCCTTTATGTTAGCTAGATTTAACATCTTTCCTTCTTCAGTTCTGTCTGGATGGTGGAAGATACCCTAATATCCCACTTGCTCAGAGGATTTGCAATTTTTGCCACTTAGAACCTGACACAGTCTCTCACATCTTGTGTCATTGTCCAACACACAATAAGTTACGGAAACTCTTCTTGGAGCAAATCTTACTTGCTCTCCCCGGCCCGCCTGAAGCATATACAGTGGTACCTTGTATAAAGGAATTGATTCGTTCCAAATTAATTTTTAATCAAATTTTCCTTTGTATGAATTTCCCATAGGAATGCATTGAAAATGGATTAATCCCTAATTGCGACCATTTTTCTGTTGTATGGATTTGCCAATAGGCGATTCTGTTAAGTGATTTTTCCCTTTCCCCAGAATTTTTTTTCCTTTAAGTTAAACATCTTTCTTGTTATACGAGGGTCCACTGTATGTTCATTCTCCTTTGGGACAATTCTGAACTAGTCACTGCCCAGGTGGCTGACTTTCTAACGGCTTATTAAAAAGAGAGAGAGAGAGAGAGAGAGAGAAAGAGCAGCCCTCTGTGAACATTAGTATGACCATTGATGAGATTTATTTTACAATGCTCTGTGTAACCGCTTAGTTTTTATTTGTGTACTTCTTTTGTTTTAATGCCATTAAGGATTTATGGAACAGAAACTGCTTGTAGAACCAAACATCTAACATGGGGGGAGAGACAGGTTGGTGGGATGATACCTTTTCCTTCCTTAAAAAAAAATAATGTCAGCCTTATGAAAGGGAAGGAGGCATCTAAACTGAGAAGCAAATTCTCATTGGGCATGGAATAAAAACGCGAACTTAACTGGGGGCATCTTCCAGTGCTTTATAACTGGCAGAATTACATGACGCAAAAGTGATAGACAGAACAAGGTTTTCCTCCCTCCTTCCCCATTTGTCTTAGTTTAATCATTTCAGACCCCAGTAATTCTGAATCTCCTGCATCCCACCCTTAGATGAGCATTTGCAGCCATCAATAGAGTGACTGCATATAAACAACACACCGTTCCTAGCTACGCTCTCGGTCAAAGAAATAAAACAGCCCAGAAAGTATGTTTTTACCAGATACATTCTTGCTCCATGCTGCCTCATCACCGCACAGCAATGATGTGATCTGAAAGCATATTGCTTTGGACCCATGCCAGCCATCTGGGGATCCTTCCCAGGTACCTGAAAGAGAGCTGCAACAGGGCATACTGAGGTGAGCGGCACCCCGGTTCTACCTGAAAGCTCTGTTGGTGGCCGTAGGCCACTTGAATCAGAGCCAAATCGAGCACCTGGCTTGGGGCTGGAAGCTTGCCAGTTTTATATCGCATTCTGTGCCTTGAATTATGGTGTCTCGGGACCCCTTTCATAGCTTTATTGTTGTGCATCTTTTTTTTTCAAACTAATTCCTCACTGAAAGACATTTAAAATCCAAAGGCTGGTTCCTCTACAGCCCCACCCTGCTCCTCAGCTCCCTCCCTTATTCGCAGCAGCTGACACTTGTCCTGCGAGGTCAAAGAAGAATCTGTTTGAAGATTTTCATATCTCGGGGCACTTGAAATAAAAATTAACTGCTTGACTGCCTTTCTGGGAAACCACATTTGCCCACAAGGGTTGTGAAGTACACAGACAGGGCAGGGGTTGACTTGAAATCCATGGGGAAAGGTTTGTAGCTTTATTAATTACTCATACACAGAGTTTTGGGGTACAACCATATCTGGTCCCAGGCAGCTAACAGAGAGACACACACAGAGATATATATATATATATATATATATATATATATACACACACAGCTCATGAAGACACGCAGAGGCACTCAGAGAGACACACAAACAGAGAGAGACACCCATGCACAGAGACACGCATCCTGGGACCAGATATTGTTGTACCCCAAAACTCTGTGTATGCGTAATTAATAATGCTACAAAGGTTAGTTATGATTTCACTTCAGTTCCAATGATTGGAGAAGGAGCTCAGCTTTGGGAAAGACCAAAATGTATGCTGCTTTTATACTGCCCCATAGCACTTAGAGCACTTTCTGGACTGTTTGCAATTCATATATGCAGGCTACATATTGAACCCCCTCTCCTCCAGCAAGCTGGATATTCAGTTTATTGATCTCAGAAGGACAGAAGGCTGAGTCAACCAGAAGCCAGCTATCCTGGGGTTGAATCCGGGTTAGGACCAGAGTTTTGGATGAAGCACTGCTGTCTAACCACTGCATCGCTTGTTGAAATTCAGTGTTCCAAGAGCCAGTGGGTTTTGTTTTGTTTTTCAATTTCTCATCTAGATCCAAACCATCGTTTATGATTTCATCATGTCCATGAAAGGTCACTTCCATTGTTCCAGACAGAGAACAGGAGAATTCAGACATGGGACTGGCTGTTTGAAACAGGGTATAACTTTATTTTCTTTGCCAGTTTGGAGACCTTTCCATAGAGAGTATTTGGAAAACATCTAAAACTTAGAGGGTGGCGGTGGGGATATTGTTTGAATAGTTTTTCCCCCTAAATGAAATAAATCATTAATAATGTAAGAAAATGATTAGGTGCTAAATAGAGTGCGATCAGTCTTGGTTCCAAAGACATTGGGGTAGAATAAGAATGAAGTCCTTTTGTGAGGGGCAGGGAGAAGCAGTCTAAAATGAACGGTTTAACTGTGGGCCTGTCCATACTGGCCATTTTGGGTGCAGGGTGGACTGGGTTACAATGGATGTGCTGAGGTTGGCAGGGAGCACACTCCATCTATCCCAACAGGAAATGGCTGCTTGATCTCGACTGATTTCGGAAGCTAAGCAGGGTCTGCTCTGGTTAGTACTTGGTTGGGAGACCACCAGGGAATACCAGGTGCTGTTGGCGCCTGGAGTAGGAACTGGAAAACCACTCCAGTATTCCTGCCAAGAAAACTCCATGGACATGGGGTCACGAAGAGTCGGTCAAGACTATAACGACACAACACACACACACAGCTCAATCAGATATCAACTAAGCTCTTGCCATGATCATCTGTAGAAACTCAGGGAAAGTGAAAGTACTTTTATATCATTCCTCTCTCCCTCCATCCCTGCATCACCCTCTGCCCCCTTCCCCTCTCTTCATCTTGACCCATTCTCCTGCAGAGGCTGCAGCCACAATACTGAGGCTGCTGGAGGGTGCTATCTCCTGGCAAAGCAGAGTGAGACAAAAAGAATGCATGCCCTTTCTCTTGAACCAGAATAGTGTGTGACAGCTCTTTAAGAGAAAGGCCGATTCAGTCTAAATATAAACACAAGTGGACATGGGCTCCCCCAACCCTCAATGTCAATCTGTATCCTCAATGATCCATAGACTACATCTATATCTTGTTGTGGGCAGGTTCTGTGTTTAGCAGTAACTGCTCAAATTAAGGGCAGAGAGGTTTATCCGAACTTACCAAGTCTCTTTTTAAAAAAGTGGTTACCAGAAGCCTGTTGCTGATGTACACTTGCATAAGGGAAATTACATAACTTTTGGTAGGAGATTAATGCTAACTAATGAGGTGCTGTGTTGCAGGGTGCAAATTATTACGAAAACATTAACCTCCATCTATTAGTAAGGATGGCACCAAGCCCAATATTTCACTTGGAACCTGATTTGGAAATTTGGGAAATAATTTTACTTTGCTTGGAACATTTGTATTTGTGATTGAATTTCAATCTCAGACTGGAAGAATTCTGTCTCCTATTGGAACCTCCCATTGACTACAATTTAGAAACCAACAAAAGACTGCAAGAATACATCTTAAATCTTATGAGTTGTATACTGTCCTTCAGTATTGTCAGCTGCCATGGGTCCTTTTCCAAGGAGAACGATGGGGTAAAAACATTCAAAATGAAATAATAAATAAATATATTTTATGAATACCAGAACTGGGTAACTCCCAGAAGCCTTCCCCACTAACTGTGATAGGCATAAATTCTATGCATAATTTCTATGCATAATTTCTGCAGTCCACGAATATCTGGGGACCCAACTTCTAGCTGACTATGTCAGTAACTTCTAACTTTGGGAGTCTGCATGGGCAAGGCATTTGGGAAGAGGCAGTCAAACCAATTTTTGGGCCACCCTTCTCAAATGTTCCCGCTTGAAGGACCTCTGAAGGTATATGTTATCCTAGTAGCTATAATATGAAGATGGCCAGGCAACGGTGCTGAAAAAAGTCCAACTGTGCACGAAGGGATGATTGTCTGTAGAGATGGGCACGACTTAGCGCAATTTTTGTTTTGTTTTCGTTTTTTCATTTTCGTTACGTAACGAAACGAAAATGAAAAACGGTTCAAAAATGGACCGAAAACGGAAACGAAACGACTAATTTTGATCCAGTTTTCGTTTTTCATTACTGGAAAAGCACTCAATGGAGCTAAATGGGGAGAAACGAAAAAATTTTCGTTTTTGTTTTCGGTTTTCGTTTTCATTACGTAACGAAACAAAAACGAAAAATTTTGAAAATTAGCTCACGAAAACAGAAACGAAACGAAATGGACCCTAGCCGAAAACGAAAACGAAAACGAAAAATATTTTCTGAGTCGTGCCCATCTCTAATTGTCTGTGATACCATTTTAAAACCACCCACCCTTTCCCCCTATATCCCTTTGCAGTTGAAATTTGCCATCCCAATTTCCAGATGCGTTTATTCATTCGTGTTCATTCACTGGCTCGGGAGTGTTTTCATGCATCTTACAATTACATTGTCTTCTTTGGCCACTTGGCAAGCATTCAAATTTTTTTTTCCTCCACAGAGTGAATCATAATATAGGAAGAGCATGGATTTCTAGCCAAATATTGTCTCCATTTCTTTATGTCAGGCATGTCCAACTTCGGCCCTCCTGATGTTTTGGACCACAGCTCCCAGAATTCTAAGCTTAGATTGCCAATGGCAAAGGTCTGTGGGAGTTGCTATCCAAAACATCTGGAGGGCTGAAGTTTGGACATGCCTGCTTTAAGTACAGTAGGACCCCTTTATCCATAAGATCAGTATCCACTAATTCACTCATCCAAGGTCTGAAAATATTAAACTAAAATGAAAAATCCCATAAATATATATACTTCTGACAATGAAGGGAAGTTGCCATCTTTGTAAGATTTCCTATTGCAGTGGTATTTCTTAAGACGAATTTAATTCATTCTACGGGTCAATTCATCCTATGAAAAATTTGTCCTACAAAGCACGGTTTAATGCAAATTCCCACAGGAATGCATTGAATTCATCTTGTGGAGCATGCCACAGAAAAATTCATCTTATTACGTTTTCCTATTCCCAGACATTTCATCTTAAGTGGCATTCATCTTATGAGGTATTACTGTATTATACTATTCACTATAATCCAAATTTTTCAGCATCTCCAGGGCGGGCCTGGGACTGATCTCCTCTAGATGCAAAGACCCTTTTAATGTCTATTGTTTTTTTAAAAAATGAACCCTTAACACACCTAACTTCTCACCCATCATGACAAACACCACACTGATTGCTGGGGGCTTCTTCCACTTCTGAGCAGGGATGCTTTCCTTACTATGGATATTACTTTTTTCTCAACTGTCACCATCATATGCTTTCCAAGCTATGATATCGCTAGATGTTTCTTTTAATCCACAGACCTGACAGTTTTCACATAACCTCATAATATGCCCAACACCTCTCAGCAAAGATTTTCACAGCGGTAGTCTCATGTTACAAAGGGATTACATTTCTTTTTGCCGGGAGCATGAAGACATGTGCTGTGTTGGTGTGAATTGACACAGCACTGGAGAAGTCAGTCTGGTAAGACAGAATTTCAATTCAGAAGTCAAACAAGTTACAGCAGCTGTAGCAAGTGGGTGTTGGATTAGAAGGAAGAAGCAAACCTACTTTAGTTGAAGTTACCATTAACCTAAGCTTCTTTCCAAAACCATGCTGGAATCATCATTAAAATGCTCACAAATCAGTAGAAAGAGACCCCAATCATCCTTTGTTTTGCTTCAAATCAAGAAACATAAGGGGGAAATCACTTTATAAAGATGTGTGCTTTTTGTGGGTGAGACAGAGAATTACAGAGCTGGGAGGGACTTTATGGGTCATGGAGTCAGCCCCATGCCAAAGAACACAGTGGGGAATCAAACCACCAACATGCTGCACAGCCAGATGCCAAAACCTAGAGATGGACATGAAATGAATTTTTAATGCATCTTGTGATTCGTTATTCGTTTTGTTAGCTAATGAAATGAATAACAAACCAGCCCATCAAAGAAAAATGAAACGAAATGAAACAGAAATTTTCATTTCGGTCAATTTGTTTTTCATTGTGGAGGACACCTACCTCCACAATGAACTCCCGACCTTCTCTTGGTGTGGGGAAGCAAGAGCCTCTCAGCTGTGGGGGAGGGGGGGGGGAAACAGCCCTGGCATCAGGGACTTTTTAAAAAAATTAAAAAAATTAAAAAAATTAAAAAGTGCCGACCTAGCCCTGGAGCCACATGGTCAGCCTTGTAAAATTGAAAAATAAATTTAAAAAAATTAAAAAACACTGATCTGGGTCTGGGGTCCACATGTTTGGTGCTGGAGAATTTTTTTTTTAAATTTAAAATGGCAGCAGGCAACAAACAAACAAACAAACAAACCTTGGTGTGGCCTGTGGACCAGCCAGTAGTAAAATAAATAAATAAAATAAATATATAAATATATAAATATATATTTTAAAATGGGGCATGGGGAAGCAAGCACCTCTCCGCTGTGAAAAATAAAAACAGCCCCAGCACTGGGGACTTTAATTAATAAATAAATAAATAAATAAATAAATAAATAAATAAATAAATAAATAAATAAACCTTCCTGATACAATATAGACTGTGGGTCCTCTGATGGCAATTTTAGTGTAATGATTATAGTGTATGATTTTATTATTGTTTTAATTATTTATTGATATCTGATGTTTTAACTGTTTTAATTTTTGATTGTAAGCCGCCCAGAGACCTTTGGGTAGTGGGCGGCATATAAGTTGTAAAAATAAATAAATAAATAAATAAATAAATAAATAAATAAATAAATAAATAAATAAATAAAAGTGCCAACCCAGCCCACTGTGTAATCTCAGATTTGGGGGGGGGCATGGCCATAATCTGAATATGAAAGAAATATCAGCTAAATCATGATTGTATAAGTCACATAGCAAACCTTACTGGATATGGTGATGTGTGAAGAACTTTTTGGCAATCCGTGTCAGGGGTACCTGGGGGGGGGCATACTGCTCCTCTGAGAATGGCTAAAGAACATCATACATTGCAAACTGTTAACCTGAATAAAGCAAATTATTTAAGGGAGATAAGAAATAGCAATAACGAGTCTGAAAAACACTATCCTGTTCCATGTTAGGAACTCTCCAAGCCTTCAGCCATACCAGAATTATTGGTACTAGTAAACCTTCTTATCAGATAATTACAATAACCTAACATAACTATCAAAGCCACTTAGCAGCTTATTGAGCTTTTGTTTTGTTTTGTTTTGTTTAGGTTCCCCCTGTCCTGTCTGAAATGAGGAGATGAAATAAGTTGGTAGAATGTTGGATGCCAACTGTGTGATTTAAAATTAAGAGAGTCTCAAACCGTCTGGACAAATTAGATGTGCACTTAAAAGTCTGGCAACTTTCCAAGAAAAAGAAGGTCTGTTAATATCTTTTGTTGCCTTTGTCACCAGAATAACGAAAGAACTTTAAGAATCAGCATGACAAATTAGGGAAGAAAAATAATTCTTCTAAGACAGGAAGGTTTTAGCACTACTTCAAATTAAACCTTGCCTGTTGGATTTATTTTCCTAAACATAAATTTGTTGCAGTTAGCTACTGGACTGTAAGGGATTATCAGTTTTTTTAATGAATTATTTGGAAGCTGTTAAATGGATGGGTAGGTTTTTGTCATGAAGGGCTAGGCATTTTCCCTTTAGTTTTAGAATATGCATGAGCGGGGGCAGTTAAAATATTAAAGTTGATAGGAATAATAGGAATGAAGCCATGTTTTCCATGGCTTCAGAGACTAGGACTTGGGGCAATGGTTGCAAACTGCAGGAAAAGAGATTCCGTTTGAACATTAGGAAGAACTTCATGATGGTTAGAGCTGTTTGGCAGTGGAATATGCTGCCACGGAGGGTGGTAGAGTCTCCTTCTTTGGAGGTTTTTAAGCAGAGGCTGGATGGCCATCTGTCGGAAATACTTTGATGGGGGTTCCTGCATGGCAGGGGGTTGGGCTGGATGGCCCTTGAGGTCTCTTCCAACTCTATGTTTCTATGATTCTAACACACTGCCTCCCTTCTCTGCTGTGTGATAGGTTGATTTGGGAATGGACGGAACCCAAGAAAAAACAGCATTATTCGGGCTGAAATGTAACCAAGCCCAGCATTCATTCCCCATAGTGAGAACAACTACAAGAAGCACGTGCAATAGCATCCATGTGCTTGTGTTGTCCAGGAAAGAGTATTGAGACTCAGTCATATTCTTTCTGAAACTGCATGTGACAATACAGCCAATTTTCCTGTATCCATTTGAGTCAATCACTCACATATCCACCATCTTTGAAAACAGACATATTAATTTTAAAAATTGACACCCAGGGACTCAGACCTAGCTTTGAAAAGCCCACCAGAAGGAACGGGTCTTCAAATTTTGTCAGAAGGATAAAAATGAGAATATAATATAGTTTGGGAGCAGCCACAGAGAAGGTCCACCTTTGTGCCACCTTTATGCACTGCTCAAAGGGCCTCCTCAGATCTTGAGGGTCAAGAAGTCTCATTTGGGGGTGACACAGTCCTTCAGATGTGCTCACAAATCATGATCCTATGCCACTCACCTTGCACTGCTTTCCCCTCTGCTGGAAGGGGAAGGTTTTGAAACAGAATGTGGAAAATATTAGTGATTACAGTTAGAGATGGGCATGACCAGGAAAAAAATTTTTTTCGAGTTGTCGTTTTTTGGGATGGGTCCGTTTCGGCTCGTTTCCGTTTTTCGTGAAATTTTTCAAAAATTTGTTGTTTCGTTTGTCATTTTTTTGTCTGTCGTTAGTACTGGTTTCGGGGGGTAGCAGGCTCCTGGAGGCACCTCTGTGGGGTGGGTGCCTCCTCTGGCCCGCTATGAAGGGAAAGCGGGCTCCTGGAGGCACCCGTGGGTGCCTCCTCTCCTCACCCGCTACAAAATAGCATGCATAGCCAATTGGATATGCATACCAGTTGCAGACTTGCTTAGTGGACTGGCAGAGGCACCCCTCTTGGGGGTGCCTTCCCTGCACCAGTCAGTAAGAAAGAATGCGGGCTCTCACTGTGTCTCACTAAGGGAAACGTACTTGCGTGTAGTGCAATGCGAGTACACAGATCTGGCTTTAGGGTTAGGGTTAGCGCAAGGGCTAGGCTTAGGGTTACAGGTAAGGTTAGGTGAGTATTGGGGTGCACCTCTGGGTGCCTCTCTGACCCACTAAGAAGGACAGTGTACTGGTGTATGGGTTAGGGTTAGGGTTCGGGTTCGGGTTCGGGCTAGGGTTAGTGGGCTTTTTATGCCCGATTGGCACATCCCAGAAGTCTCTGTGGTCAAAACCTGGCCAAGTGGCCATGCGATTGGTGGAATGGCTCCAAAAATTTGCATGGTCCACTCCCATGGCCAGCCCATCATTGCGCAGGTGTAAAAAAAATAATAAAAAATAAATAAATGGAGAGGAGGATAGGAGACATTTTGTTGCAAGAAAAACCCACTGCTACTGTAAAAAAATCTGGCAGTTTTAAAACAGCAATTTTCACATGTTTCTGTGGTGCTTTGGTGTGTTTTTGGACCACGATTTCAAAAAAAAGATTGTGGTCACCCGCCCCATTTTGGATTCCCCCGCCCGCACCGCATGGCAGGTGAGGCGAGTTGGCGAGACGACGAGGATGCCCCACCAGAGCAGCCCAGGACAGGAGGGGGGAAGGTCGGGGACCCCCCCCCAATAAAAACCACCCCTCTGGTAGGTGCCAAATGGTGCTTTGTTTCATTTTGTAACAAAATGCTAGCTGCAGTTTTGTTTCATTTCAAAACATTTGAAACCTTATGACACGACAAAACAGTGTGTCATTTTTCATATGGTGCCCATCCCTATGGTCTTTTGCTATTAATAGTCTTTCCATTACTTACATATTGATAAAAGTGGTAAATGCTGGTGAGGGTTAGTCAACTCTCAGCTTTCTCATTATTCAAAAGAAACTGAAGCTTTACTTGTTAGAACAGCTTCGAAATTTCTTGGCCTATAACCTTAAACATATCCTAGTCTGTGAGAGTTTCAGCCATGCTGGGTAGAGGGTCCTGAGAATTATAGTGCAAGAAGAGCTTTTTCTGCTTTAAATTGTTTCCTAGAAGTATAAGAAAATTTTGGGCTACTTCCCTCTGGCTCATGACACACTTCCGTAACATATAACTCAAACTATTCAATCAGAAGTCATCAAACAGTTAAAGTTAGCATGAGGTTAAAGGCACGAAGTTACTCCTCCTTAAATTAAAATGGTAAAGAACTGTAGTCGTACCATATTTATTATAAAAAGAAAATCAATGCAAGCAGCTTATTGTTTGTAACTAGTACATTCCAAGCTCTGTTGAAAGTACAGGTTAATAAAAAGAAATCCTGAAAAAAGAAAGCTAATCAGAACCACATTTGATTATTTTTTTCCCGTAAAAAAATCAAAATCAAAATCAAAGCACATGAAAATATAATCTTTTGTGTTCAAGCAGAAGAATGTGGTGGTCTCAAAGCACATGTTTATTTTTCAAACAGAAGAGAGACAAGCCACCAGTGTAGCTTTATTGCCTCCAATGTCTTCATTGTGGTCTAATTAATCAAGTCAAAAGGAATAAAAAAACAGTAACCTTTTGCCAAATGCATAAAAGAAATGTCTGCTGTTGACATTTAAATAAACAATGCTTCTAAAGAAAGGTTCGTTTCTTTAAAAGGAGGGGCTTTCTGCTCATTTTCCCACATGTCGTTGTCTTACAAAGACTAAATATAAATGTACCCATTCATCCATCATGCTCATTGCCACCCAGAAACAAGAGATTTGGGAGATGTCTTTTGAATTTGGGTACACGCCAGATTGAGTGATGTCCTCTCTATTACAATGGCTGTGCCCAATACATGAATTCTGATTCATGTGTCAACACTCAAATACAAATGATGATAACCAGAGGCAACATTCACAAACACCCAAAGACTTACTAGTGAATCCTAATAGTTCAGTGCTCTGCATTTAAGTCCAGCTGCAAGATGCACTGTATTCATTAGTCTTTACTTCCAAACAAGAACATAAAGAAGGGATTCCCAAATTTTTAAACAGGTACTAGCATTTGGAACTTCACAATAATGTCATGGGTGATGCCACAAAATGGCCGCCACGGAAGGATACCCATGAATCATGAATGCCCCTGAATGCCTGGCAAAAAATGAACTGGTTCACAGTTTATTTTCTGGTTTGTGCCTGGGGGGGTACCACTTCTAATCCCTCTGATGTCCACCTTCCTTGCCTCCCGACTTGGCCCCACTGATCATTTACAGTACAGATGGGGAAAACCAGAGCAATGTTTTGACTAATTAGAGGCATATAAGAAAGATCTCTGAAAGAATGATCCCTGAATTCCCTGAATTCCTTCAAGTCAATATGATTAGGACAGATGGGCATAAATTAAAATGGACTACAAAATTCATCCAAAAGTGCTAATTCAACCACATGTATCTGTAGGAATCATTCTCACCGACAAACATGAATTGCTGATATTTTGGGCAGTTTTTGATTTGTCAATTTGTTGGGTTATAAACTAACCCCTCCCAGGCTCCCGAAGACACCAGAATCACAAAGATGCCTCCCTTGACTCTCCTCAACAGTTCACCCAAGTTTGGTGAAGTTTGGGTCTCCCCAAGCCAATTTCCTAGGGGAAGGGCACTTTATGGGTTCACAGCTCAGACATCCTGAACCCAAACTTCATTAAACGTGCTGACCTTGTAGTCAGGAGAAGCATATAGGACAGTGGTGGTGAACCTATGGCACGCCAGATGTTTTGCACCACAACTCTTAGAATTCCAAGCCTGTATTGCCAATGACAAAGGACTGTTGTGGTCCAAAACATCTGGAGTGCCAAAGGTTAGCTACCACTGGTATAGGGCAGGGCTGTTCAGCTTTGAACAGTTGAGGTCTACTTTTTCCAGCTCAAAGTACCTGAGGGCTACTACACTAAAACTTCTACTTACTAATTTTATCCATTCCGAACACATGCTCATAAGTTTAAAAAAATTGTAAGTAGAGCAGCATTTTCCCATAGGAATGCATTGAAAACCAATTAATCCATTCTGTAGGGATCAGATTTCAATGCGCCATGGCCCTTGAACTGCCCTGCTCAACTGAGACAGTGGGCTGGCAGACCCAGAACTTTGCTGCGGCAGTGGTGGTCCTTGAGATGGGGGAGGGAGGGAGAGCATATCCACTCACTTTTTAAATTGATGGCCAGTGGGCTACTTTTGAATCCTTCACAGGCTACCGGTAGACTGCGGTCTACCTGTTGGACAGGCCAGGTATAGGGCATTTTATATCACTTTAAAGGCAAAAACAAACTGACAAACCAATTCATCAGTTTATCAGAAAAAGAATTGTAAATTCATTATTTGTGATCAATCAGCCTTGACAAATTACAACTTGAAATGAATTGCAATTTTGTGGATTTCACCGCATCTCCAGTGACTACTTAGGAGATCCCACACACTATGTACATTGTCCCAGCAGGTGACAATGCCCACAGCAGTCTTGGCTTGAAATGTTTTAAGATGTGGTGGGCTTTGAAAGGCAAAGAAAGGAAATGGAGTGGTCATTTAATAGACAATACACGGTATAGTAAATCATAATAAGAGCAAAGGGTATTTTCCAGTCTCTGTTGTGCCCACCTCCTTGTTTAGAGGATTCATCGGGTTTTCAGCACTCTAGTTCAATTTGAATGTATGATATAATTCCACATGTGGGTTGGCTTGCTTGTTTGTTAATCAGATCTATTTGCACCTCACCTTATTCCCATAAAATGGGAGGAAACCCAATTAAAGGGGAAATGTATAAGCTGTCTTATACTAATTCATTGAGCTAACATTGTCAACTCTGACCGACCCAGCTCACTAGGATTATTTCTTAGGTCTACCTGAAGATCCTTGCTTAGCTTCCAGAAATCAGATGAGACTGGGTGGGTTCAGGGCAAGGTAGGGTCACAGCATTACATGGCCGTTGTTTTTGTGTAGTTTTGATTTATGTAGCCGATGTCTTGACACTTAACGTGGAGATGGATACGATGCCCTCTTGTTTCCTCATTAGGTGGATTATCTAGACCAAATGCTTAACATGTCAATCATCCCTATCTCCCTGGAAATGCAGACAACTATCTAAAAGAGAATAATCCTGTTTCTTTTCAAAGTGACAAAATCCAGTCATGACAGTTATACTTCTATAAAAACCACCATGAGATAGATGATCGCCTTGTGTTCAGTCCAGAGAATAGACTTCTTGCGCATTGGCATTTGTGAAACTTCCATACGCTTTAGCCAATGGTGTATACATATTTGTATGCTGAAGATCACCACCCTTTCAGCACTGGAGAATGTGTATGTTTGATCTGTGTATGAAAGGTGACCTCAAGCCTGATTCCTTTCTTCGCCTTCAGTATTTATTCCCTATCAGTTTTAGGGACACTGCCTTCACACCAAGGTCCTTGTACCTACACTGTTGTTGCATTCAGGCAAGCAACAAAGGCAGGGCCACCGTCTTGCTCTCTCCCTGACCAGAACTGGAATTATCCTAGGAGCCAACACGTTTGATGTCAGAAGGAACCAACCACCTGATCTCAGGTTTTGGCCTTGGAAATCACAGAGTGGGATGCTACTGGCAACCTAGTCTTCTCTTTCTCTCTTTCTCCTCCACGTATTCCTCCTGATCAAAATGGAAGCCAGGAAACGGGGATGCTGTGTTAACCAAATGTTTGAAATGATCCAGTGTAGTGGATTACATTGAGGATTGTAGAACATCCATTAATGAACTCCATCTCTAAAGCTAAAAAGATGCTGGGGGAGTGGGCGCGCCAGCATATACAATGGCCTTACTAGAAATAAATACGTCTTAGGAGAAACATTTTAAAAGGTGAAAAATACACAGATTGGGAGACTTCCAATGATGGTCTTCCATGGAAGGGAAGGACATCATTGACAGCCGATGAAAGTTGGATTTCTTCCCAGGACAAGAAGAGGTTCTCCACTTCCATCCCAAAAGGTGGCCTTCCTCCAATAGTTTATCTCGCCCAAAATATTTCTTGCCGACAGTGACTGAAAGTGACGGTATAGGGTTTCGTGGGTCCTGCCTGTAATCCATGTGCAATCTCACTCTTGAGTTTTGGCCCTTCACTTCTTTTCTGTCACCTCCAGAAGAGTTGGGAGATCACCAAGCATGCTTTGAAAGGAAGCAGAGCCAAGAAGAAAAGAGGGTTGAGGGAAGGAATGAGGAGAGTGGTTTTGTTTTTCCATGTTCTGTGGTTTTACTAAAGCAACATCCCTACAGAAAGAATTTGATCCAGTCTCTGAAAGCATCCCTCATTGTTTACATGTCCTCTTTGGACTTTAGGTGGGTTGCTTTGTCGTAATATTGCACACTTCAAAATAGCCCCACTGGCTATGGGGCCCACCGATGGACCAAAATACTAGAATTTGCTTCTTAACTTAGACCAGGTTTTCCTACTGATTTTTGACTTGTATGGACATACCAGCAGTTGTTTTTGCTTTGTTTGGGGGGGGGGAGCAGGAGAGAACTGGAGAGGGAAAATGTAAGGCATTCCCATGAATCTTTGGTTTCAAAGCTAAATGCATTGGGCAGGCCTTCTGAGTTATAGGGTGGCTTCCCTCAAAGGCCTCCTGCAGTGGGCACCCCCCTGGTAGGCAGTTAGTCGCTACAGTAGACAGAAGAAGACAATTTGTTTTTGTAGTATGATGCAAATAAAGACTTTTATTAAAGAAAATAGAAGTGAAGGAACTGAGGGTCTTGTCCTCTGCACATCAGCAAAAAGAAGAATTCGTTTAACTTGTACGGTGCTGAGATAAAGCCATTAGCACACATCATAGAATGCTCATGATTTCTCTTGTTTCCCTTTCAGCTTCTGTCTATTTGTGTTTCAGTTACAAAGCCTAACAGCTCTAATTATGAACGGCTGAACAACAACAAAGGAAGAAAGTATACAATTTCTAGTAAAAGACCCATTGTAGTTGGTTGACAGAGTAACAGGTCAGAAAGCTATCTGAGCTGTGCTCTCACTATGGAGCCCTAAAGTCTTCACTTGAGAGTTGAATGATTCCTTGAAGCTCTTGAAAAAGGAAAATACAAGAATATGACCCCATCCCTACCACCTTCCTTTCTGGCCTTCTGAGTAGGACAGGGAGGCATAACTGGGCTTGGCCAGAGAAGAATTCTGGAAGATAGTAAAAGCCAGGCAGGTAGAATCTAACCATACATGGCCCATCCTTGGTCAGTGTAAAACAGAGGACTCTCCAGTTAACAATAACACTGGTCAGTATTTCCTTTCCTTCATTTGCTAAACTAGTCAGAGATTTTGAATTAGAGGAAGACACGTGTTTTACTGTTTTCAGGGTATATAACCCCCATTTAGCTTTCCTTCACAATTGCTTTGCGGTGATGATAGAAACAAAGTTACTAGGAAAATATAAAGTGGCTAGGACAGAATTTGGCTGCAGTGGTCCCCCGCCCATTTGCGGTTCATATACTGCGGTCCCACTATATCGCGGGACCGCAGTATATGAAAAAAGGCTCCCTGGGGTAAGGGGGGAAAGGCCCCCTTTTTACTGGTGCTGCCCCAAACAGGCCTGCAAGGGTCTTCATGAACCTTCTGGAGGCCCCCAAAGGCCCATGAAGGCTTTTGCAGGCCCATTTGGGGCAGCGCCAGGCTGGGGGTAAATACAAAAGCTCCCAGCTAGTCACCTCAGGCCTGACCCGACCTGCATCCGCATATCGCAGATTTTCAATTATCGTGGGTCGGGGCGGGTCCCTAACCCCCGCAATAGGCGGGGGATCACTGCATTGTTAATAGTGGAAATGCCCACTTTCCTATCACTTAATTCAAGGTAAAATCAGTCACTGCAATCCTCAACTGAATCAATCACTAGGGCGGGGAAAATATGTTCCTGCATCAGGTTAAAAATATTGTGTGTGTGTGTGGGGGGGTAATTATTCCCACCTAATTCCCTTCTAATCAAGAATTGTCCAGTACTGAGTGGAATCAACACTGGCCTCCACAGATCCTTGAGTCAGAGTCAGTATGTGTGTGTTTGTTGGGTCCTTTTGAGGTGCTATTAACGTGTTCTCCTCTCTCTGATTTATGACAGTCCAATAAATGAATAACTTTCAAAACATGCTAGCACAAACTAACATTTCCTTTATTGAAGGATGTCTCTCATATATGAGTTCTTTCTCTTTTCCTACTGCTTACATCTTTTACAGTGAGCCCTGTCTAATGATATGTCCAAAGTGAAAGAGCCTCCATTTAAACATTCTAGCTTCTCACAAGAGTTCAAGCCCTCCCTATGTTCAGCACTCGACTCGTATAACTGTGATCAAATCATGTTGTCATTGATTTGATTTATTTTAATATGTTTTTGTTGTGTTGCATTATATTACTATATTTTTCCATCTATAAGATGCCCCCATGTATAAGACAACCCCCACTTTTCCAACCCAAAATTACTATTTTGCAACTGCATGGTTCTCTTCTTGGCTTATTTCCATGTATAAGGTGACCCTCAATTTTCAGTCCTAACAATTGTAGACAAAAATATAGTCTTATACATGGGAAAATACTGTATTTGTATTGATTGGGTTGTTAAATGCATTCAGTTTGATTGTGTGCATCTAATGTGAAGGGAAATGTCTAAGTCATGGGTCAGTCCCTACCAGAGTAGACACGTTGAAAGAAATTCACTAGCATTGACTAACATCTCCCATTCATCTGCTCCAGTGGGGACCAAAATTGGATTTTGTCCATACTTATTCAAGGTACACTTCAGGCCCTCTGGAAATACTTAGAACTTATTTTCACTTAGCATGGCTTGTTTCCCTCAAGTGCTCTCTGAGTTTTTTTTGACCACATGGGACAATTATGAGCAACAATGGGTAAGTTGACCGCAAAAAGTTGACAGGCATGATTTATAAGCTTCTGATTGAGTCTCACTTAACCATACCCCATCTGATGATTATTCTGTGGAGACAACAAAGAGATCATTAATAACCATAGTCCTGGAGGAGTCCTGCTTGAAAACAATAATAAGTGTAACTGCAGAAAAGGCAGTATTATTCCTGCTAAGTATGTGTTGGCGTGAGCATGAAAATTTCCTCATTCAGACATCTGTTTATCAAATATTTACCTTTACCCTTTGGGACAGAAATATGTCTAAGAAGCATGAGTTCCAGGCAAGCCTTGAATGTGTGTGTTTTCAAAAAATGGGGAAGCCATCGTGTTATCAGCCAAAAAGTAAATGATAGTATATGATGCATTGCAACTAAGTCAAGTGTGCCTGTTATAATGTATTTTTCCCATGGATCTTTCCCATTCTAAAACATTTTAAGGACTATTACTTTGCCATGTTCTGAGTGTTCTGAACATGGTGCTTATCTACACAGCTCAACAGTATGCATTATCTGTTAATGAATGCAAGCAATCCTTCATGTTGAAATGACTTAATGTGTTCTTAAAGTGCTGGTGTCAACAGGGAACTCTGACAGGAGTTGAGGGTTATGTGCCATGTTATCTCAAATAAGTTTGAGTCTATTGGAATGGAAATGTATGAGGTCGTCATGGTGGTCAGTGGCCTGTAATAGAGACCAGCTGCTTGGTCAGCTGGTCAACAGAACTTCCATGGGACCACTGGCCAAGCTGACTGAGGCAATTCCAGATTTTTTTTTTAAAAGTGTAACTGCTCCTCACTCTACAGTTTCTTATTTGTCACCTCCAGTTTGGGACCCCCAACCAGAATCAAAAACCAAATTGGCAGCAATGTAGGATGTAATGTGTGAAAAAGCTGTTTGGACCAAAACCTGGGAACAAATGAAGCTCTTTTTCAGTCATCTAAAGAACTCGTAAAGCATGTTCAGACTTTTTAAAGAAGCTAGTTTCTTCAATATACGTAAAGAAGAACAACAAGTTAGAACCCACTCTGTCACTACTCCCTTCATATAAGCAACATGAGTCTGAAGAGGAGAGATTACTGCTAGAGAACCCTAACCCTAACCCTAACCCCCCCACACACACACATTCAGGCCAGAATCCTGGAAAATCTGGGTTCTAATTCATGTGGACCTTCCTCACAGGCAAGGACCTCTCCTCTTCAGATCACCCACTGATCGCACAAGGAGAAATGAATGAATGAATGAATGAATGAATGAATGAATGAATGAATGAATGAATGCTTTATTATGGTCAATGACCAGTATCCAAAATGCATGTACACAAATAATACCAATTAAAACAAGGCAAGGAAGAACAGGGGAGGGAGCATACCATAAAAATTGAGCCATACCAAACTGCAGCTGCTTGGACATTTGTACTTCTGTTCCTTAAAAATTCATGCAATAAAGCAACAGCCATTAGTCGTTTTGAAAATGCTATGTTGTTTGCATTAAAACATGATTTGTACTGATTTGCACATATGTGATCTTATTCTTTTTCCTTTCTTTTTCTCTCTGAAAGTGTCAGAACATGGCTCCTTGACTAAACAGCCTCCACAAGAAAATAGGAAAAGAAAACCAACAAGTCTCCTCTTCAGAGAAATGAAACAAACAAGAGTGAGTGATGGAGCTAACATGTTCTTTTCCTTCATATGTGGAGTGCATGGAATTGATTAATGCCAGAGTAGAGCTTGATGTGCCCTGGTTTAGGGAGAGTTTTGAGTGAATTGCTTTACCTTTCTCACACAGGGTTAAAATTCAACAAGGAAGGATGCTGCGACATCATCTTTCCTGCTTCGTGCTGCTAGCCAATCAGAGAGGGCGGCGGGATGATGCCTGTCCCTACACAGCTCCTGATTGGCCAGCATCACAGATCTAGCAGAGATGATGTTGCAGCGTGCTTCCTCATTGGATTTTAATCCTATATTTTACTTCAAGAATTAACATTGCTCATCTGAAGACCACAGCTAATTTTGAGCAGGTTGAGGCCCACATGACTAATTCCGTTTCCTTCACATTTTATGAGCAGAAAATCCAGAAGTGAGATTTAATGGAAGAAGTAAAATAGAAAATAGATACTTTACATGTCCACCACATATGGTAGAAGGTACCACTATCGTGTTTACATTTCCAACATTTGGGTGAGCCATTATACATCTTAGATAAACGGGGGGGGGAGATGCCATCTATAAAACATCTTGTAACAATTTTCCTTAAAGGCTATAGATTTAAAGAGTTTAACTGTATTCCACAAAGAGTCCCATTTGTTTAGATGAATAGAATAACCAAAATTTTCTGCCCATCTTATCATAGTATCTTTGACCAGTGTATCGATCATTTTTTCATTTAACAAAATACTATAGAATTTTCTGAGAAGCTTTGAATCACCAGAACATAGTGTTTTGTCAAGTGGAGTGTCATTAGTCATAAATCCCCCCTCAAGTGCCAAATATCTTGTTCAGCTGTCAAACGAACCAATATGAGACCATCTCCGGTGTTAGATGCCTTTGGTGCTCAGATGCACCTTTCTCTGTTTTTGTTCGATTGTTTGGGGGGATGTTTTGTTTTTTGGTTTTGTTTGTTTTCCTTTTTGAGGCACCAGTTGAGTGAAATTGGGAGAAGATGCCGGATTGGTTTTTGTTTGCTTAAAAAGAATGAGGGGGAGCATAGTTTCTGAGGTTGCCTGCACTCTTTTAACAGTCAATCTTTCCCATTGTATATTGCCATTCAGGACTTCCTCCTTGAAACCAGCTATCAAAGGAGACTCAGAAAGTAAGTTATATGCCCTTTCTTTCTTTCTTTCTTTCTTTCTTTCTTTCTTTCTTTCTTTCTT
>JAHTLZ010000065.1:8394874-8404960 GCA_023846285.1 Phrynocephalus versicolor | reverse complement strand
CTTTCTTTCTTTCTTTCTTTCTTTCTTTCTTTCTTTCTTTCTTTCTTTCTTTCTTTCTTTCTTTCTTTCTCACAATATTTTCTTTCTTTTTCTCTTATCCTGAAGATTTCAACGAAGGTGGCTGAGCACAAGCTGGCTGAAGGTAGCACAAAACACTTTGCTTCCCACTCCAAATTTGGTGAGCTTCCGCTGCCTGATGACTTGTCATGAGCTCATTATTTACAAGGAGGATCAGAAGAGGACAAGGCAGTCTCTGTGCCCATGCCTTCTAAATTTGGCTCCCTGGGGCATAGCCCCATTTGCCCCACTCTAGTGACGGCCATGTTCATCTTGTTCTTTTCCCAAGGAAGTTTTTTTATCTGTCTTTCCGTTTCAAGAGAGGACAATCTCTGAACTGAAAGGACCGGCCCGTTATGTACCCTGCCAATGCATGGACGTCATCAACAAGGAACTCAAGCAACTCATCATGATTTGCTTCCCCCTCTCCCCCAAAAGTTACTCCTATTCCTTGGCAAGGATTCCTGCCATTGTTTCCTAGAGTGGGTAACCCTGACGGAATATTGGGGTCATGGGAATTCAGAGCCAGGCGGATGAGCTGAATTCAATCTCGGCTCTGCTGTCAAACAGTTGGTGTTGGCTTCAATCTTCCGTGGGCAGCCATGTGCAACTGCGGGAAAGCCCCTTGATAAAGCATTCTCTGTTGAGGGCAGGTGGCAGCTGCATTGCACAGGGGCAGGAAAAGAGCAAGAACACATGGGAGCGTGTAGTGAATGTTTTTAAATGTCTTTCTTCTGCCTGCCTCCCTCCTCGCGATCACTCTCAGCTCTTGCTTTGTAGAACTGGGAGCAGCAGCTGCTCCAAAGGAACCGCCAAGTCTACAGTACACACCATCCATCCCATAATAGTGGATGTGTTTTAGAATATGGTGAGAGCATGTTCTTGGGGAAACGGAACTATTCTCCAACTGCCAAGGCCCACACTTATTAATTGAGGTAAAGGGAGAGATGATTTGCAAACTGTAGATGCTTTATTTTATGTATTTATTTATTTGGCAGCGAGGTCACTCTGGGCGGTTTTCAACAATTTGATTAGTGATCCGATCTTATTTCTTTCCCTCCTCCTCTCCATCCTTCCTTAACTTGTGAACAAATTTATCATAAATAGGTATAAGGCAGGAGTCATTTGAGCCATGTACTCTCAAATACTATAATCTTTGCAAACCTTTAGGGAACAAGATGGTTCGGCACAGTTTAGAGAGTTATTCCATATGAATACACTGGTTACAAATCAAGCTGCCATCACAGTCACCACCACTGTCCCCTTTGGTGAGATGAAAAACTCGGATAGCAGATAGCCTCCAGCATTTTTGTCTACCTGAGAGTTTGTGTGGCACCAGTAATGCGCAACTTTTTCCCTAGCTGCGATTGGTCTGTCCTATGGGATTCTCTGCAGAGTAGTTCTACTAATCAATGAAATGAGGGAGCTGACTTAGGCAGACGATGTCAGCGGCATCATTGGAAGTCTTGTGCATGAGACTATGCCATCAGCGGGCATTAGAGATGGAGAATCATGTCCCCAGTGCACTGCTTCTTTGTCTTGTCTGCTATGTTGCTTCAGCATGTATAGACTTTAACATAAACAGATGTAAAACAACAAATAGATGATGGGGAAAAATCTGATGCCCCCATGAAATTTTCTCTGAAATCAAATAGCCTGAATAGCTTTGATCGCAACTTATTGGATGGTGCTTTTGGCAATTGCCAGGTCAGTTGTAAGCAGATGTTACATTCAGGGTGATGGTGATTGGACACAGGAGCAATAGAGGTCAAACCACAATATCATTCATGGTGCTACCATGTCAGGGAACAACAACGATGGTTCTTTTACGCAAATGTAGTGGTGGGTGTCAAAAGTTACTTGGCACTCATAAATGGGTATCATGACTTGGAAAAGGTTGGTACCCATGATCTGGTGCACATTATATTTTTGAAATTTAGAATTTTTTTATGTTTTTAATTTTTTAAAATATATATTTATAATTTTTCCCAATACTTAATTGTTTTCCAATATATAACTTTGTGTTATATTTTAAACTTATTATTGTACAGTTTTAGTTGTTGTGAGCTGCCTTGGGTCCCCTATGGGGAGAAAGGCAGCATATAAATCAGGGGTGTCCAAACTTTGGCCCTTCAGATGTTTTGCACCACAACTCCCAGAATTCCAAGCCTGTATTGCCAATGACAAAGGACCGTGGAACTTCTGGTCCAAAACATCTGGAGGGCCAAAGTTTGGACACCACTGATATAAATAAAATAAAATAACATTTAAAGGGTAAAATTGCAACAACGAGCTTTGCAGGAGGGAAGAGACAGAGAGAGGGAAGTATATTGTATTTTCAAATACAATATACTATATCTATATTCCTGTACAGTCTAAGCATTTTCATATTAGTTCTTACTTTATAATTATGAAGCCAATGTTCATGAGGGTGGTCATTTCCTTAAGTCTTATTTATTTATTTATTTATTTATTTATTTATTTATTTATTTATTTATTTATTTATTTATATTTGTACTGATTAACTGCCTAACTTTTCCTCAGGAACTCAGGGCAGTATACGACAAATTGTGGAAAAAACAACAATTTGCCCACAAAGAAAATCACCTGCAAATAAAATAAATCAAATTAAAAAATGAAAGTGAAACAAAACAATAGCATTCATATAGACAAACATAGACTCTGGCAAGAAAAGGCTGGGACAGAGAACAAACCAACTAACCAAATAACGTGATCCACTCAGCAATCACCTAAGCTTTCCCTAAAGAGCCAGGTCTTCAGTGCTCTCCCAAAGGCCACCAGAGACTCTGCCAGCCTTATCTCCATTGGCAGGGTATTTCAAAGTGCCGGCATGGCCCCGGAGAAGGCCCCATTCTGGGTAGAAACCCTTCAGTCCTCCCTTGGGGTGGCCACCCAGAGTGAAAGGGAGAGCGAGGTTCTGATCGGTCAGGATGAAGCCTTGACTTCACTTCCTCACACTTCTCAATTTATGCAGCCATCGGTAGCAGAACCCACCATGTTCACCTTAATAACTATTTTTTCTTTGCTGATGAAAGTCTTACTTGACCCTTCCAAACATCAGATTCCATATAAACGAATGGATGAATGGCCTAACCCAGGATTGGTGAGAAATTTCCGTTAATCAAAAAGGAGCCATGTAATTTGGGGAAAGAGAACAAATAAAGCGGTGTTTGAGAAGCTGAATAACACAATCAGTTCTGGAAATTTGAGATGTAGATGCTGGAAAGTAGCCAGCCAACTCTCACAGGTGCAGTGCTGGGAATTCTCCCATCATCAGGGCTGATGTTAAGATGCAGCTGCCCATCTGTCAATGAAACAGGGAGTGCCATCTTGTACTTCATTCTGTACTTCTTGGCATGTGATGTAGCAATCAAACTTAAGATGACCACTTAGAGCAGTGGTTCCCAACCTTTGGTCTCCAGGTGTTCTTAAACTCCAACACCCAGAAATCCTGACTAGGCAAGCTAGTGGTGAAGGTGTCTGGGATTTTTAGTCCAAGAACACTCTGTGTTGTGTGTGTGTGTGTGTGTGTGTGTGTGTGTACTGTGTGTGTACTGTGTGTGTACTGTGTGTGTCTGTGGTCAGAGAGGCACTGCCTTTCTGTTCTTTTGGGGAGGGTTTTATTAGGGGAGGGATTTGGGGCAGGCTTCCTTTATTATATTTTATATATCTTTTCCCCTCCTACTCCCTTAAAACTACATTCCTTCCCACCCACACCTGTTGTCATTCCTACCACCAACCAGTAGCAGTTCCCAAACTCTCAACTGGCGCAACACGAATGCGCCCGGCCATCACTCTTTATCATGGCCCCATTTCAAAAAAACACAACAAAACAGAATCAGAGTCTTCGTGTTCCATTATTGCTAGCTGGAATATTCCAGCAAACTCCTGCCTTCCTCCCAGGCCTGCTAGCCTGCCTGCATGTTATGTGTCTCAAAGACCCATTTATTTCTAAGACCTGCCTTGGTCTTCTAGATGATGCCAAGGAGATCGACATTCTCCCTTCATACCTGAGGGTCTGAAATGGCCCAACATGTTTGAAAGAGCTTCCCTGGACATAGACGTGTCTATTATACCTTGGACATTCAAGGGAGTTCCACTCAGACTCTCTCTTCATACCTGAGGGTCATTTGCCCCAAGACTGATGTTTAATTCTTGCCTGCCTTCCCTCCTGCCTGGTGGAGTGCAATTCTGATAAAGCCCAATGTGCCTTGGTGGGCTTAAAGGGAACAGCTTGAGGAAGCTCCACTGTAATTTCCATGCTGCTAAATGCCTGGGATCGGTATTTTCAAATACTTTAAATTACAACTTTTTCCTATGGGCACCCTATTTGGAATTGAATGATTTGGCTCCCTGTACCCGAAACCTCTGCAAGTTGGGGGTGCGAGAGCTTGAGGAAGCTCTACTGTAATTTCCATGCTGCTAGCTGCCTGGGATCACTAATTTGAAGCACATAACATTGAAATTAGAAATGTTTTTAAATGGGGTATACCCTTTGAAATCGAATAACTTGGCCCCCTGAACCCCAAATCTCCCCAAATTTGGAGGGCTTAAAGGGAAGAGTCCAAAGACGGTCCCCCCAATATCTGGTGCCTCTAGGACACAGGGGACCCACTTTATAGAAAAATGAATCAGTTCATTACTGTTTTGTATGATTTTTTTAAAAAAATCATTCCTAACGAAACAAAACGAATCATGGGGAATGAAATGAGATGAAACAAAACACATTTTTTCCCATTTGATTCTCATCCATATCTATGATTCTATGATTCTATGATTCAGTGACTGCCAGGAAGCATCTGGATTCCATCTCAAGAGAGTGGCTGTGACAGTGAGGAGGAAGAAGAGAAAGGGTTGTCCCTGGCCCGCAGTGCCATCATCCCCTTGTTGAGGTGATGGCAGCAAGGGGCTGATCATGACAGCCACAACTGGCTGTGATTGTTTGCCAGACATTGATTGCAAAGCACAGCAAAATTTTATTCACAATGTTGCTTGTTTTGCAAAATACTTGTAAACCAAGGTACTCGCAATTTGAGGTTCTACTGTGCTAATGTATCCATTTGGGTGTGCATTTTTTATTAGAGGGATGTTTTTCCTCCATTTAGGAACACACAACCACTAGAACGTTGCTAAATTTTGATTTGCATCACTTGTTCCGAAAGTGCAAATTTGGTAATTTTGCATTTGATACGAAATAAATCATTATCTCACCCCTCCTTGTGAACTGAGTCAGCAGATTAGTAGTCGGTATTATGCCTCGTGTTTTCAATCAAAACGTATATCCCGCCTCTCTCAGTCCAATTACTGACAAATAATTCACTGCTGCCTTTTAAGTGGAATGGGTTTCAGTTCTTCCAAATAATCCTTTAGAGAGATGCCCTTTGGAAAAACAAAGGGAAGGGGATTTCAGTGTGCAATGGAGAGAGAGAGAAAAACCCACCCTGTCAGCTAATGAAAAACACTTGTTAAAGCAAAGATGAGCCCGTGGTGGAAATGTGATTTTGAAATTAACTGGAATATATGTATTGTGAAATGAAATAACCTCCCAGCAGAGAGGATACATTTTTACTGCATATTCCTGTCATTTCTTGTTTTCGACAATGCTGGACCATATGTTCCTTCGCTGCACATGTGCTATTTTTCCGGCTCGACTACAACGGCAGATGAGCTCAAATGCTGATGTAGCAGATTGGAGCTACCTTGAACTTGAAGAATGACATTGCCTCTCCACTTCGCCAGTTCCGGGATGTTTATCATCTAGCTGCATCTTGCTAGCTGAAAAAGTTGCAAGGAGTAGGTTGCAGAGATATGAGCCTGGAACCATGTGGCAAGGATATTGGGTGGGGGTGGGGAAAAGGTCCACATTTATTGAACTGCAACATGTTCTTCGGAACATAATAAAAACCATGAAGTGGCTTCCTGACAGTATACTATGGAATCACAATAAAAATGCAGATGTAGTAAAATATGCACATACTGCAGTATAGGCAAATGCAACCTAACAGTAGTGGAGTGAAAATACAGATGAGATAGTCAGCCTGGATAACATTTTGCAGCCAGATGCACAACTGCGCCCAATAGTTCATCATTTGTTTTTGAGCTGAGAGGGAGGGGTGCCCCCCTTTGGTGGGGAGAGGGCATGATGATGGCCTCATGCAATTGCATCCAAGCTGCATCACATGTTGGGGAAGGGCAACAAGGTCTTACAGTGGCCCCCGGTGAATTGAGCAGCCCTCCAAACCACCCAGTGAGCCGGATAGGACTTTATGTGGTTGGATAGGAATCCTGGGCTCAGGATCTCCATTGGAGCATTGAACAAAAAGGGCCCAGGTGATTTTCACCCATCCACTGGACATGAAGGACCGATGTTGTATTTAAATAGGTCATAGTCTGGCCAGTAGTGCAGGGAAAGGAGTGCTAGTGATGAGCCCCGTTGGGCACAATTTGCTGAATGGGTGCCACAAATCATGGGATTCAGGTGTGCAAGCAGGGATGGCCTTTAGAGACAGCCTTGAGTAATGACCAACCTTGGTTGATGGCAATCAGGAGCAACACGGGCCTGAGGACGTCTCCCCGATTTGAGACTGCAGGGCAATGTTGGCCAGGTACAGTACCAGCCCAGGGCAAGGGACCTGCCTGGCCAGGACTGGGGAGGGACCTGGTAGGTCCACCTGCTCCAGTTCCTAGATTTGATGCAACACCCTAGGTCCTACCTCATTTCAAGCATTTAAATAGCCAATACAGTTGTGGTCCAAGTTTGAGCCCACCTCTTTATTTAATGGTTGGGAGGGGATCAGATTTACCATTAAGGGGGTAAAGAAGAAGTAAGCCGTTAAGTCCATGCCGTAGCACATGGATGGCACCCAGGTGACTAACTAAACCAATACAAGCCTGGAAGATACATCCTTTCACCACATCCTCAGGCAACTGATCATCGGGGAAGAGTTTCCTCACACAGCCGATGAAGCACGAAGCACCCATCTCTGCTCAGTAGAGTGGAACCCCCGTATCCACTGATTCATTATCCACTGATTCAGTTACCCATGGTTGGGAGAGGAAAAAATTAAATAATTCAGCAGCCACAAAGCAAGCTGTAAAGCAAGCTGTTGCCACAAACAGTAGCTGTAAAGCAAGCTATTGTCACAAATAGGATCTGTAAAGCATGCTACTGTCACAAACAGCGGCCATAAAGCAAGCTACTGTCTCAAAACAGCAGTCATAAAGCAAACTACTGTCAAGAAACAGCAGTTTGGGGGTGGGTTGGCAGGTGTTCTCTCTTATCCACAGTTTTCATTATCCACGGGAAGGCCTGGAATCAATCCCCAGCAGATACTGGGGTCTTACTGTATTATTATTTTTTCAAGGCTGCAGTCAGCGTATCCTTGATTCATTTATGTTGTCTACCATGTAATTGAGCACCTGCAAAAACTTCTCCACAGAAAACACATTTGGGATGACAGTCATCCAATATGCTTATGACATGGCCAGCTTCGTGAAGTTATTGTTTCAAGATTGTAAAAATGCTTCTCATCTGTGTTGTCTCTCTGGTGCTAACTTTTCAAAATACTCAGCAACTACTATGACATATCACATGCAAACACAAAAACATCATTGGATACAGATGCTGTTTTAATTTTACTTTTTATTTTTCACTGGATGCAAGTCCCCGCAAACAATTAGAATCAAAACAGAATGGATAGTATAGAACATATCAAGGACTGGTCACGTTGATAGGCCTCTCAATTTGGGCCAGCAGACCGATCTGAGATGTCCATGGTACTGCCTTGCCAGTGAATTTGACTCGATTTCATCCCATGACATCACCTGAGGTGGACAGAGCACTGTCGGGCTACCACAACCTCCTTATGAATGCTGTCAGACAAGTGCAAACTGAGTGGGCCACAGCCATAATTAATGGGTCTCTCCATAAGAACATAAGAACATAAGAAGAGTCATGCTGGATCAGGTGAAAGGCCCATCTAGTCCAGCTTTCTGTATCACACAGTGGCCCCACCAAATGCCTCCGGGAGCGCATGAGACTAGATATCTGTCTCCTGATACCACTCCCCTGCATCTGGTCCTTGAAGTACCCTGGTTTTAAGCCTGGAGATTACGCATCTCCATCGTGGTTTGTAACCTGTGATGGACTTCACCTCCAGGAATCTGTCCAATCCCCTTTTGAAGGCATCCAGGCCAGATGCCATCACCAAGAAGACAGAGTTCTCCCTTCCCTCAAGGAGACACTCAGGCCCATTCAAGAGGAATCAAACTTGGTGGTGGAAAACATCAATAACTATAGGCCCATCACAATGTTCTTTTTCTGAACCAGGTAGTGGAAAAAGTGATGACTGATCAGCTTCAGGCACGTCTGAAGGAAACCAGTTCCCCCAGTCCATTCCAGTTCTGGTTGAGGTTGCATCATAGCATGGAGATAGCCAGGGGCAGGGGGCGGCAGGAGGGTGGCAGGCTGTCCAGTGCCCTCTCTCCATTTTGGAGCCCTAGGCAACTGCCGAGTTAGCCTTAATGGAAGTGCCGGCCTTGGAGATAGCATTGGTTGACCTGCAAGATGACCTGGCAGCTTTCTGCTCAGGGACCTAATTTGTCCATCCATAGGTCAGAGTCTGGTTTACCAGAGAATCTTCATTAACTTCTTCCTGGAACGTGACCACTATCTGGAGGGAGAAGAGTACCTGGAGTGTCTGACCAGGTTAAAACTTAAAGCAATTACAAGTTGTAGAAGCCTGAAATCTGTAAAAGCAGAGCAGCATTTCTGAAGGACAACTTAAGCAGCACAGCTATTCTTCTTTAGTAATGTATCGATTCAGGACAGCATTGAGTCCATGCCAAGAGGTACGCTTTGATTCTCAGCAACAGTATTTTCTTTAGTTTTGAATTCTTACAGATGTTCTGCATGCCTTTTTAAAACCCTCTCCAGCTCAGAACGGTTGATAACAGTAAAAAACAAAAGTTAAAAGGCAAAGGTTCCCCCTGCACATGCGTGCTAGTCGTGTCCAACTCTAGGGGTGGTGGTCATCTCTGTATTCAAGCCAAAGGGCCAGTATTGTGCACGTCCATGGCCATGTGGCCGTCATGGCTGCAAGGAAACACTGTTTTACCTTCCCCTTTTTACGGTGGTATCTATTGATCTACTTGCATTTACATGCTTTAGAACTGCTAGGTTGGCAGGAGGTGGGGTTAAGAGCAGGAGCTCACTCCACTGCGTGGCACCCAGGGTTCAAACTGCCGAGCTGCCGAATTTGCAGTCAACAGTTTTCGGAAGCCTTAGTCCACTGAGCCACCATGCCCCTTAGCTGAATAGATTACAGTGATCATAAGAGGCAATGTGACACTTCAAAAAAGTGGCAAAGTGAACCCCCCAGCAAATTGATTTGTTCGCTCTGATGCCACCATAGAGAAAGCCCGGTCCTGTGTGTTTGTTTGTTTTTGTCATCTACTATAGCATAAAGTTTTCATAGATTGACTAACTATTCTTACAACTGCCTGATTTAAGGTGTGGATGATAACAGCTGTAGGTGCCTTCTATTACCGTGACATCTGGCAGTCATCATTCTATTCCTGGAGGAAAAGTCCATCACAGGTGACAAACCATGATGGAGATGTGTAGTCTCCAGGCTTTAAACCAGGGTACTTCAAGGGCCAGATGCAGGGGAGTGGTATCAGGAGACAGATATCTAGTCTCATGTGCTCCCAGACGCATCTGGTGGGGCCGCTGTGAGATACAGGAAGCTGGACTAGATGGGCCTTTGGCCTGATCCAGCATGGCTCTTCTTATGTTCTTATGTTCTTATGTTCTTTGTTTCAGGATTTTTTGTGGTGGGGCATGGCCCTGATTAGCTTCAGAACCTCACTTGATCATCATATGGCATGAAGCCAGTCAGAGGTAAGATAATGACCACTTTTCTGGTAAATTGGAGCCATTCACTTAAAGCACTGGGGCATTCTACTACTACTACTACTACTACTACTACTACTACTACTACTACTACT
>JAHTLZ010000065.1:8352537-8392958 GCA_023846285.1 Phrynocephalus versicolor | reverse complement strand
TGTGTGTGTGTGTGTGTGTGTGTGTGTGTGTGTTGCTTGTGCCACTCCCTCCCCCCGCACTGAAGCCCTGCGTGCTAGCTGATCGGCACTGGCATCGGCAAGAAAAAAAATTTAAAAGTCCACCCTTTCTCCTCACCCGATTGGGTGGGGGAAAGGGCAGGCTTTTAAAACTCCCCCCCCGAACACCGATCAGCTGGCGCACGGAGCTTCAGGCAGGGGGAAAAATGTTTTTAAAGCCTGCTGTTCCCCTGTGCCCGATCGGTTTCCCATAGGAATGCATTGCTTCCATGCATTCCTATGGTAAAATGAAAAATGAAAAGGAACAAAATGAAAATTTTTGGGTTTTTTTCCTTCTTTGATGGGCCATTTCCTTTTTTTTGTTTGTTTCTTTAGAGAGCAAAAAATGAAAAACAAAGCAAAAAATTCATTTTGTGCCCATCTCTAGTTCCACATCAAATCAAATGAAGGTCATATGACCCATATATACAAATATGCAGTAAAAGCAAGAAGAAAAAACAATGAGAAATACTAGTAAACAGGAACATCAGGGGGATGGGTTCCAGATCGTGGACCACTTGTTCTGTCATCTGCTACACCAGCATGAGTACATCCATTTATCCCCATCTCTTATTGTGATGACAGTGGTTGAAGCCAAGTGTTTCTGCTATACCTTGGAGCATGGAAGTGATACACCATTCCAGACTCCCCACCCCACCCCCTGACCCCAGAATTATCTTCTGTAACTGGCACTAATTTCCAGTCTCTTCAGGTGGAGGTCTTCCTCACCTTCTCCCTCACCTGGCCATTTTTAAACTGACCATACAAAAAAAATTGAATCCAGGATCTCTGCATGGATAGCATGTGCTCTACCACTGAGTCATAGTGGTGACTGGCCAATATAGTTTCCTGTGTTTTTACTGTAATTTGTATGGCTATTGTAGTTTTGTAAGTTTTGTAAGCCGCTTAGAGTACACAATGTAGATAAGCGGGGTATAAATGCAACAAATAAATAATAATAAATAAATAAACAGTAACTGAAAATATGTCGAATCGTTGGCAAGGCCGGCCCAAGGCTAGGCCACACCTAGAGGTCCTAGTTCACCTTAAAGAGCCAACCCAGGACCTGGACATCTCCAACCATAATACCTCCATTAAAAAAACTTTCTTTAAAAAAAAGAGTTTTAAAGTTTTGCTTTTATTTACTGACAAGTCCCCCTCTATGCCCTCAAGTATCCAAATTTGAAATAGAACCCAGGGAATTGGGGGGGGGTGTTCTAAAAATGGTGAAAATATCCCCACATCCCCTATGGGTCATAAGGAGTGTCCCCAAGGTTAAATGAATCCATTTAAAATGCAGAGTGATCCCACTTGATTGGGTGAAAGAGGAGGATTAGTCTGGATTGAATTCCTGACCTCTGACTTTGCAGCCAGATAAACCACAGAGCTATCAATCAGTTCTGCCTTCCATGAGTGCACCCCAATTCCCCTCCCTGGTCTTGTTCCCACTAGATATATGCCTCTCTTACTCCTGGGCCCAATCCACACAGGCAAGGATACTGCACATCCCTTTTGCCTTTCATAATGTGTTCCTGGGCTCTTTTATTTCCAACACTCTGGCCCTACCCAGAGCTACCCAGAAACATCTCTGTATATTCAAGGAAATTTATTCCAAGGTAAATGATATCAATTTGTAGCTTATCTGGAAGTTGAGTCATTCTTCTTGAGAGACAGAAACGTTTCGCTGCTCATCCAAACAGCTTCATCAGTCTGAAGAAAACTAGTTGTGAGTCCTCCATCTTATAGCCTGCTTTGAACTCTTGTCACTCTGGTCTGAAATAGGCTCATAAGATGAACAATGGCCTGAATAGACTCATTAGGTAGACAACAGTCTCAATAGCCTTAAGTTGAACAATGGCCTAAAGTGCTGAAACCCATAAAGAATGGGTTGTTAGCTATGGTCTTGGTGGTGAAGGAATGAAGTATTTTTGATTTGTCTGGGTATTGTTGAAATCACAGCCTGATAAATGGCAGATAGGCTGTGCCTGAGGGCACCCCCCCCATCTCTGTGGAGAGAGGAGTTTTCAATGCTCACATGAATGGCTTCTGTGACCCTGTGACTCAAACCACCTATCTTCTCTGTCTAATATGTGTACATCCTCATCTTTGAATGAGTGCCCTTTGTCCTTCAAGTGGAGGTGTGCTGCTGATTCTGGTCCTGAGCTGTTACCCCTCCTATCTTGGGCCATCCTTCCATTTAATGGCTGTTTAACTCCTCCAATGTAGAGGTCTGCACACTCCTCACTGCATTGGACTGCATATACTATATTGTTCCTTTTTTGTTTTGGTATTGGGTCCTTTGGGTGGACAAGTCTCTGCCTTAGTGTGTTTGTGGGTTTCAAATAAACAGGGATGTGGTGTTTGCCAAAAATCCTTTTCAGCTTCTCAGACACTCCAGCCATGTAAGGAATGACCAGGTTCTTCCATCAGGTCTGGGTCGGAGGCTGATCCTTGTTCCAGCTGGCCAGCGAGGAGGCTGGTTTTTTTTTAATATATAATCCCACCGACCAGCTGGCCCATGGGGAGGCTGGTCAGCAGGTTTTTTGTTTGCTGGTTGGTTGGTAATTTTTCAGTCCTGTCAACCAGCTGGCACACAGGGAGGCTGGTTGGTGGTTTCTTTTTTTGGATACACCTTAGAGTGAAACAACAAGAATAAGCTCTCTTCACGCACACAACCTTGATTTTAAATATGGCAATAGATTCATTTGTGAAATCAATCCCATCAGTTTCATCTAAACATTGCTGCCTTCTGTTTTTATTCTGCTACCATGAGTGTACTCTGGACTTCCAAGAAGACATTTCAGAGGTTCAGAGTGCTTTCATGTAAACTCAAAAGTAACCTCTATTGGTATCCTTGGGACTTACTCATGGGCAAGCATGCCTATAATCAGATCTTTATGATTGCGTTGCTTTTACTTCTACACATGATATTTATAACTGGGTCTGTATGGCTGACATCATGAATATGTAAACACTCCGAGCGAAGACATAAAGAATGCAACCCCATCAAAGTGGGATTTTATTTTTCTGTACAAGACCTATCTAGAGGCTTTGTGGTGTTGCAGTGTTAAAAGCATTCTTCTCTCCAGACTGTTAAACTTGTTCTAACAAGGACTTGGAGTGTTTGCTGTACCGCATGTGCCCTTAGAAAACCACAGTGCATACAGTGGACATTTTATTAAAAGTCCCTACCTCAGCTTTTTGGAGAGAAAAAATAGAATCAAATAGCACTTATCATCAATGCTCAAATGAAAGGTGGAACAGAGATTATTTTTTAAATGACATCTCTTGTCAAAGCCTCCCCTTAGCTACTCTTCTGTGAAGTTTTCAGGGAAATGTGATTTCAGCTGAAAGTGGGGAACTAGAAGGGGAAGACGATGAGTAAAATATACTTACAGTATATGTACCCCATATTTTTAGCCTTCTTTATTAAACAGCTATTGATACTGTTATGCGTTCTTCCAATTTTTGTAGTGGCCTCGTACTTGATATCACAATCATAGTTTAAGGAAGGCTTGGTTAACCTGCTTTGTTGAAATATCATTCGTTCATTTATTTATTTTGAATTGTAGTGCTGGAAACGACTACCACGCGTCCCATGGATGGCAATGATTACTGATAAGGAAGTCCTAGGCAGAGTTGGCCAAACAATATCTCTGGAAGCCAAGGGCGCTAAACCAAAACTGTCATACTTTGGTCATGTCATGCAAGCCAACTCAATCAAAAAGACAATTGTGCTGGGATTGCTCAGTGGCAACAGAAGAAGGGGCCACCCATGGACTCGCTGGCTTGGCACCATCAGAAGGGACAGTGGAATGACTTTGACGGGGCTAGAAGATAGACAGGCATGGAGAGCATTGATCCACTAAGTGACCAAGACCTCTACCACACTTAGGTTTTGAATTGCCTTTTCCTTAAAGTCAAATCGCCTTAAGATTCACTTACCGCACTTCCAATCGCTTTTTCCACGGAGCCCCCTTGGCCATGCCCCTTTTCGGCTGCTGTGTCGCTTTTTCTTGCGACGGCCACCAGGGGTGGTGTTTTGTTAAACCGATTTCTAGACTGCTTCTTGAAGCGATTTGGCTCCAACTGCAGACACAGTGCATCGCTTTATCCCGGTCTCTCCGCCCCGCCCCCCCATTTCTGCCTTATCCTGCCGTAGAAAAAAGAATAAAGAAATTGTGCTGCAATTTCTTCACTGCTGCCATCTTCTCCGGTGCTTCTATAACGCAGGTAAATGACTGAATTAGGCTATCAAAATCATTGTGCCACATTGTAAGTAATCTAAAGGGTGAACTGGAAAACTAACAACATTAATTTGAATGGAAGAACAACGGCATGATGTTATCCTTAAAAATAATTCCCAAAATTGAAGCAGATGATGGGAAAATGTCTGAGAAAATCAGAACAAAAAGCAGTTCTGCAAAGTGTAGAAAGGAAACCGGTTCCTTGAAAAATGCTGAAGTGCGGAATGCTGAATCGCTTCAGCGCCCAACGTGACCAGGGGAGGGCAAAAGGCGATTCAAAACAAAAAGTGATTGCTGAAGGAATAGAAGATGTTTATTTATTTAGGCCTGGGCAGTTGTCACCCAAAAGGTGCCCCTCCCCTGCATCTGTGCTATCCAGGTTTCACCAGCGAAACCCCTCAAGTGAAAGTAGAATTAAAAATCAAAAGTTCTTTTTAAAAAGTGCTTCAGAGGTAGAATCTTGACTTGATGGCAAAGTATTTTTATTACTTCTACAAATATGTCTGTGAAGATTCTCAGTCATCCAGGTGAGTTTATCTGGAAGTTGAGTCATGGCTACTGGACTTCTTATTTTGAGAGATAGAAACGTTTCACTGTTCATCCAAACAGTTTCACCGGTCTGAATACAGCTAGTGCAAGTACTCATCTTATAGTCAGCTTTGACCTCTTGTCACCCTGTTCTGAATTAGGCCAAAGCTCACTATAAGATGGAGTACTTGCACTAGCTGTATTCAGACCGGTGAAGCTGTTTGGATGAACAGCAAAACGTTTCTATCTCTCTCTCAAAAAAAGAAGTCCAGTAGCCATGACTCAACCTCCAGATACTTCTACAAATGTTACCTTATATTCCTTGGGTGGTGGACCTCTTCAGCTATTTTGTGTCTGCATGGAGATAAACCAACAGCCTTGGTCAAAATGAGTACTGGAAATCTACACATTTTCCCGTCTATAAGATGTGCTGGGATATATAAGTCAGCTTCTCCAACCCAAAATTAAAGTTTTGCAACCATACTGTTCTCCCCTTGCTTTATTCCATGTATAAGACGACCCCCCCCCATTTTCGGTCTAACAATTTTAGATGAAAATATAGTCTTATACATGGAAAAATACTGTAGTTAGAGGAAGGTGAAAACTGGATAGGAAGAATATGAACATCCAAGCTTTATTTCACTGACTTGCACATTTTAAGGTGACCTTTCTTAGGGAAACATTATTTTTAGATCTTATACTATAGTATATTTAGTGTCATTATTAATTTGTTGTTTCCTATGCATTCTTTTCTTTTCTTCCACTCTCTCTCTCTCTCTTCCCCTCCTTTTTTGAATTATAAGGGAGAAGAAAATGTTCAGACCACACAGACCAATGTCACTCACCAGGCTAATCCTACAAAGTCCACTTTTCTAGGCAATCCCCATAAAATCCCCAAAATTGCATTTTCTCATCAATATCAATGACATGATCACATCTTTTCTGGTTCTTAACAGGTTATCATTCTTGAAATGTCTGCCATTCTTTCCCACCACAAAGATAATTAACAAAGAAAATCCTTCCCCCACCAACACACACACACCACTTGATGAGTGTGGATTCTCCTGCATCTTTTAAAGTTAGCTTACCCACTAAAGCTGTAATTAGTTCTTATAGATGACTATGTCTCTCCCCACCCCCATGCTGATCCCAGCTTAAAGCCAAATCTGGGAAATAGAACCAGCCACATGGAAAATCCTGAAGCTTTCAACCAAGAAGCACCTGAATTCCACCTCTAGTTCCTGCACATTCAGTTACTTTTACCCAACCACAAATCTAAAATATGTTTCTTTGTTCCTTCCATGTGTGCATTGCAAGCGACCTGATTATTTTGCATTTCTTTGCATTGGTTGGGAATGCGGACATCTGTGTGAGATAGAATGCTGGACTGGATGGGCTGTGATCTGTTCTTCTTTTCTTCTGTAATAATCATCCTGTTCTCTGCCATTTCTTTTACTTTATCAGATATCCTCCCCTCCCCACAAAAAAAATTGAAAGCAAGGAGGAAAATAGCAAACAATACAGTAAGTTATTTTCTTCCAGAAAAAAAAAATGACCGCCAAATATTTTAAAAAATCTCATGAAATTTTTGATGGCTTATAGCAACATGCTGAAGGTAATTCATAACTACCACCTACACCTGGGTGGCCTGATCAGATCATGATATAGAACATTTTATCTGAACCCTTCTAAAGTTTTGGCTCTTTTCGAGGTGAAAATACATTAGGAAAACACTGAGAACACAATTTTCATTATTGTTTTCTTTTCTTGAGCACAACTATTCAGAGGGCTTTCTTATTCCGACCGTACTTTTAGTAACTACAGTGGTAACCTTGATCTCTGAAATAACACAGGAGTTTTAAAATCACTTCTAGTATGAATATGAATAATTGGTTCCAAATCAGAAAAGGTTTAAATCTCCGACAAGAGGAAACTCAGCTGGACCCCTTGTCTCCAATTTTCTGCCCTGATTAATTACAAAGCCTGCTAATTGCATGTTGATGTTAGTTTAAAAGCATTTGGAGGGGTTTTTTTGTGTCTGCTCATGACGTCAGAATTTGAAAGAATCTGAAGAAAGGTCAAGCTCAGGGAATTCAGTCATGTTTTATTTCCATCCTTTAAGGATCATTTGCCCTCCCTCCTTTTCCCTTATTTTATGTAAATATTTGTTAAAGTGTACATAAATATGCCATTCATATGAATAAGTTAATTGTTGGTCTATAAGAAATATCCAGGGGGGGAAATCTACATGTAGACAATGCCTTCATTAAGACTAATCAAACATATACAAAATTTGTTCACACTTATTTTGCAAGGAGAGCAGCAAGGAGGTCCTTAGAGTGCAGCTACAGGATCATATGTGGCAAGATTTGCCCCACTTATAAAATTGGTGAATTTGAAATATATTTTAGAGTTTACATGTCATAGAAGAGTGGTTTGACTTGGTCCAGTCTATTTGGTGCCAAAGAGACATTTTTCCCCTTAAAGGCTTTGATTTTTTCATGCCGGGAGAGCTTTCAATCATTTTTCCCCTCTTGTGGATGTTCCTGTGTGACTTTGGGTGGTACTTGGGCATCGCCACAACAAGGGAAAACAGTTGAAATGCATGTGCGTACAGATGCAACACACCATGGTTTCTCTCCCTCTCACCACTGTTCCATGTATTTTGTAGCTTTGGCAGAAGTTCAGATGGAAATAAAGAGTCAAGGCAATTAATTAGCTTGCAAATAGGAAGGAAGGATGGGGGTGGGGAACACCTAATGTGGAGTGTAGGGTGTGCAGGGTGTGCACTAACTCTTAACTCATTTCCCTTGTGCAACATTTTCTAACATTATTTAAAATGCACACATGTACTTGCACACACCTTGGGATTCCCCTACCCCCATAATTCATACACCAGAAAAGGTCAATAATAACAAGACCATAACTACCTCACTTTCCTGGCTCTCATATCCTCACACAAATCCATAAAAGGGTCACAGAGGTGGGGTCAGAGGAAGGAAGGGTAGGCAGAGGCCAGACTAGAGGAAAGGAAGAAAGGGGAGCCGTGGGCTACAATGCTAATTACATCACAACAAATATGGATGGTGAACTTGCAAATCAATCTGCGGTCTCTCCACGAGCACGGGTTGCAATTTCAGACATAAAACAGGCAATGGATCAAATAACAGAAAATTTGAAATCTTCTCATTCCACTCGCCAATATAGCCACACCCTTAATGTTCAAGTGCTGCAATATCAGACATGACTCTTGTCAAGATGAGAAGAAACCAGGTCTGGAAGAGATTAGCCCATGCTTGGTGTCATGAAGGTCTGGGGAACCTCCGGGCCTCCAGATCTTATAGAATATAACTCCAATCTGCCAAACTTGTATGACCAATAGTAAGCAATGGTGTGAGGAGTCCCAAAACATCTGGAAGGGCAAAGGTTTCCCATTCCAACTTACATCAGGTCTGTGAGAGATTGAGTGCTAACATTGTTTAGACTTCTTAATATACTTGTATTACATGAGAGCCTAGATGCCCTAAGCACATCCAATCTCGCCCTATTTCGGAAGCTAAGCAGGGTCGGCCCTGGTTAATACTTGGATGGGAGACCACCAGGGAATACCAGGCACTGAGACTGCGGTCATACTTGGGTTTCCTTCATATGTAAATTTCCTGCGTATTTTTTTTTCGGGAGCGGTCACGTGGTTTTTAATGAGCAGTTGGTGTCCTCTCCTCTGCGTTGCACCTTCCTATTCTGGTTCTGTCCTAACCTGTGTACTACGCATTTTGTCCTACTTTCCGGCTCCAGTTTCCAAGGCTCCATCTTTTAAGCCGGGGAGAAAGGGGAGAAACTGAATTTACTGCGTATGTTCAGTGTCCTGTCGTTGCAACAGAAGCAAAGAAGTAAGCATTTTCGAGTGAAGTTTCTAAATCCAGGCCCTGGCGGTGGTTTAGGAAGCTTCGCTGAAACTGCTGTTCGAGGAGTGTGGTCGGCTGGGAGCAGAGTTTGCTTCTCTTCCTGGTTAGAACGCGATCTTTTACTGCATAGTTCACCGACGGGAAACTACGCAGAAAATGCAGGTATGACCATGGTCAAAATGAAGTCAACAGTAACACTCGCCCTCAAAGGGTGAGTCAACACTCGCCTTTCACAGGATTCTAAACATCTAAAAATGTTGACCAAAAATTATGTATTTACTTATTTATTCACTGAATTTCTATGCTGCGCCATCTAGCAATGAGGCCACTGGGTTGAATGTTACACTTATATCATGTGTCTGCACAGATGGTATATACATTTCAAATCTTCACTCACACCCAAGTTGCCATCTACAAAAGCTACATTTCCTGTTCTGTTAAAGATGTTATTGTAGTGCCACCCAAAAACAATATACATGGGGATTTGCCATTTGCCAAAGTCCATCTATCTACAAATCTGCTTTCTGCTGATACTCGCTCGTAGGCGTTTAGCAGGTTTAAGAGAAAATATTACTCTTAATTCAGATGTACTCACAGTGATACCACTTGAGACAAGAGACTTCATTGTTCTAAACAAAGCCACATTAACTGAATAAAAGGATTTGGATTATATTTCATGCCCTACCGAAGTGCAGATAATGGAAACCTTTTCCCTTATAAATTCCAAATGCACAGTGCTCAAAGAAACGAAGAAAGGAGCAATGGGTCTGAAAGGCAGCAGGATTTTTGTGTGATAGGTGTAGGCCTTGATACAATTAGCAAGGAATAAAAGATGGGGCTGGGGAGGGAGAGAAACAGTGTCAGCATAAGAAATGAAGGAATGATTTGTTTCCAGTATTGCAGTGTGTGACCAAAAAAATAATCCAAAGCAGCATATGGTGATTAGGTTCATATCTAAATCAACATTTATTCATTTTTCAAAGGGTTGGAGTGGTAAATATATTTCCTTGAAAAAAAATTCATAAATGGAATTGGAATGTGTATAGCACAGAATAAGTGTCAGATTTAACAAGATGGCCAATTTCTCAGTCAGACATTAATGTCATGTTTTCCCTGCTGGGATGTAATTCCTTCAAAGCTCCATGCCGGAGAAATCAGGCTTACAAATGAAATCCACGCTTGCCTTCTGATGACCCATCACAAAACAAAAGCAAGCTGAGATGAACAGGCATCCTTTGGCACTTAAAAGGCCCTACTTATAATTGTACACTAGTTTAGCCCATACAGTAGTTTCATCCTGACAATAGAGGATCTCTTACTCTATTCTATTCATTTTTCTTCCAATTTGTCCCACTCCCTTGACTCTCTTGTCCACCCCCTTCCTTGGTTCAAATCTGTCTCTTGTTTTCTTTTTTCCTTTTTCTGATATTCCAGCTGGCCCAACTGACTATGTGGCAGTACTTGTACAGGTGCAGATCCATTGCTTGGCTCCCTGCCAATTGCCACACTGCCTACTGCTACCAGGAAAAGCCTTAGACCAGTGGTGGCGAACCTTCGGCACTCCAGATGTTTTGGACCACAACTCCTACAGTCCTTTGTCACTGGCAATCTAAGCTTGGAATTCTGGGAGCTGTAGTCCAAAACATCTGGAGTGGTGAAGGTTTGCCACCACTGCCTTAGACTACGAGGTGTCACAGCAAAAATAAAGTAGCCACACAACAGGCAGGGCAAGCAGAGAGCAACTAGACAGCCGCCTTCCTCCTCTGAGTGACTCAAAAAGAGAGGGCAAGATGAGGGGTGGGGCTGCCCTACATAAAGCACACTACCCTGCACCAGAGGCATAGCTAGAGCTTCCAGATCGGGGGGAAAGTCAGTTTTTACCCCCCAGGTGTGAATCATAAGGAGGGTTGCCGCAAGGCAGATACTGGGTCGTGGTGGTGGCCAGGGCGGTGGAGCATGCTCAGCTCTGCACCTCACCTCACTGGAGCCCCCTCAGTGGCGGGGTGTGCTTTAGAGTCTTGGTTCAGCCCCACAACTGGCAGCGAGCACTGCACACCCATAGGGCGCCCCCAGTGATGGGGAATGCCCCTGCCCTGTCTGGAGGTGATGGGCCTGGGATTGGTGTGTGGGGAAGGGGAGTGGGAAGCCCTGATTGGAGCTCCACGTTCGGATCTACTGCTCCATCCCTCGCCGCATGGGCTGCCCGCCGGACCTGCTACTGCCCCGCCAGACGCCGCGGACTGGACAGGCACCGTTACCTTGCTGGGGGCCTGGGCAAATCCGTGGCTGCCTTCCTTCTGGTGGGAGGGGTGCTAATTAGGATTTGGCACCCCCTAATTGCTGCACCTGGGGTGCCCTGCCCCCTCCCCACACCACACCCCTGCCCCACACCAACACAGAGACCAGCCCCATGGGCAGTGCAACTGTGTTCCCCAAACTGCTCATCTCAAGCTGGCCAGCCAGGGGAAGGGCAAAAAGTGTCTTCCACACAGTTGCGTTTATCTGTGGAGCTGAACCATATACAGCATCCCACAGCTGGTAAAAAGAATTGGTTGCTGTTACATGTTGGACAGGTAAGGCTAGTGGGAAGTATTTGAATCTTATTTATATTTCTTCAGGCATCTTTCTGTGCTTAATGAGTGTACATACTTTGTTTCTCAAAAGGAAAAGAGCATTTGTGTTGCACAGAGAATATATGCTACTTACAAATTCCTTAATATTAGGGGGGGGGGCATATTTGACTTGCTAGCATGTAAGGACTCATACAGGCCTTGAGAAATCCTCAGTGAGATGTCCCATCAAATCAAGGCAGCCAAAATGAACAGGAAGGAGGCAGTTCTCAACTGTTCTTTCCATCTCTATTCCAGGGCTGGCAGGAACCTCCTTTCAAGGGACTCCTCCAGCCAGCTCACTAAATGGTTTTGGAAAAAGGAAGGCCAACCCTACCGTGACACCCCATCAGGGAGCAGATCTGGAGTGTCATGAAGGGGCAGTAAATTGTTACTTAATCTGTTGTTACTGCCTTGAGGATTCCTCGTGGATTTTTTTTTCTGGCTCATGTTTCGAAATATCTTGGCTGGCCTTGAGACTCGTTCGCCTTGGCTCTCAATGCGGTGCGGCACACCATCTAGTGTTCTGCGTCAGGCCATGAGATGCCTTCGCTCATGGGAAGATGAAGATGAAGAAAATGGGATCTCATCGGTTATCGCATGTGTGCATGGCTGCGTGCACATATATTGGTATGATGGCTTCAGGGAATTAAACTGAGACAGATATGTTGGCAATGTTCAAATGTTGATGGGCTCTTTCCTTTCTGGAAGGATTTACCCCAGCAGGAAAGGTCCTGATAAGGAGCCAGAATAACCATCCTCGCTCAAATACTCTCTTCTATTCAGCTGCTTGGCAAACATTGGAACCCGATGCCAACGATCTCTCTGGCCGTTACTTCACGAGCCGCTCGCTTCGCGGCAAGCCGTCATTTCTGTGCGAACCGATCGCTTCAGTCCGCACGCTCCTCCTTTTTGGCTGCGACGTCACCCCGACCACGCCCCCTTTACCGTGCTCCAACCGGGGTGAGTGATTCCCCTGCCATGGGCCGGGAATCTTTTCGCTTCGCATCTCGCTTCGCTCCCAACGTCACGTGTGGTCTCGGTTTTTGGCTTTTATTTCAAGTTTTTTAAAAAAATATTCAAACAGGGATATCGATGCATCACTATATCGTTTCATCGCTTTGCGCTGTTACTTCCTCGTGCGAGTAGCGGCGGCGGTGGCGGCGGTGGCGGGAGCAGGAGGAGCCGCTGCCGCCTCACCCGGCCAGAGCAGGGCACCCGGGGCAGGCAGCGTGCAAGCGGCGTAGGGCGGGCGGCTGTGCCATGCGGGGCTCCCCCCGAGTAGCGGCGGCGGGGGGGGGGCTGCCAATGATGCCAGGAAACAATGGACAAAACAATATAAATTAGGAGCAGAAAACACAGGATCGTACAGTAACCTCGCTCTGTCGTGAATGACAGCCAAGCATTGATGCATCGATACGCCGAGTAAATTTTTTTAAAAAAATAAAAGGAGAGTGGAACCGGACGTTGCAAATCAGCTTTCTAATGCGAAGGGAGCACGTGAGGTAGTAATCGATTCGGTCCCAAAAATGCCCCGCGTGAGTACAGAGAAACGGGGGTGGGAGCGAAGGGAGACCACGTGACCACCACGTGACCGCCTCCGAATTCAAATCGAAGGCAAGGTCGATTCGAAGCGAGGCACCTCGTGAAGTAACGGCCAAGGTCGATTCGAAGCGAGGCACCTCGTGAAGTAACGGCCTCTGTTGAGTTCAGCACTGCAAAAAAATAAGCATGGAGAAGCCTTTGGATAGACTTTCTTAAGGAACACCAGGTGCTACAGAAACTCCCAGAGGATTTTGAAACACTCTGAACAGCCTCACAACATGCCCAAGGTCTTACTCCACTTTAGGGAAGAATCCCTCTTTATGGAGCAATGAAAGACAACACAGGATGATTTTTAAAAAAAGGAAATTAAAAGGGGAACGGTGGGTGAGAAAGAAAGGGAGAGCGCAAAAGGAACTGTCAGCCCACATACTGCAGCAAAAGGGTATTTGCTCATCTTAGGACGTTATTGGTCCAGGTATACAAATGATTCCGTGCATATGCCCAGTGAGATCCTGCATTTTATACTTTAAGCACACTTACACTAAACAGTGCATCATCGTATGGTTTTGTTACCAGTCCCCACTTCCAGTGTTGGAGAATAATGATCATGTGCTATCAAATCAACTCTGATTAATGGTGACCCTCACCAGGGTTCTCTAGGCCAACGGTTCTCAAACTAGGTGCCATGGCACCCTGGGTTGCTGCGAGCGTATGCCAGGGTGCCATGGCAATAATATTTAATTATCATTAAGATTTAGCAATTTAGCATTAAAATCTGTTTTTATAACATGGCAACACCATTATCTCCTTTTCTATGCTCCATCTGTCTCTGTGACTCTGCATTCTCAATGTACGCTTACATTAATAAAACAAATACAGGAGCAAACTTTGTGGGTCAAGTGATTTGATTTGAGGGTAAAATTAACTAACTTCCCATAAACATAAAGGAAATAATGAAAAAATCATCTAAACAGTTTGTTTCATTGCATGTTTTTTTCGTATTTTCCTAAGTATTCAAACCGCTTTAGGGGTAGCTGTGCTGCGATTTTTTTATTTTTTTATTTTGCCTGACAAGGGTGCCGTGGTGAAAAAAGTTTGAGAACCCCTGCTCTACGCATACGAAGAAGCAGTTTCCCATCCCCTTCCTCTAGGGCAGTAGTTCTCAACCTGTGGGTCCCCAGATGTTCCTGGACTACAACTCCCAGAAGCCTCCACTACTCACTGTGCTGGAAGGGATTTCTGGGAGTTGCAATCCAGGAACATCTGGGGACCCACCAGTTGAGAAACACTGCTCTAGGGGCACTCTGGGACTGTGCAACTTACCCAAGGCTACACGGGCTGGCTTTTCTCTCAGGAGGTTTAATGGGAATCAAACATCTGACTTCTGGCTCCGCAAGCCAGATACCCAACTCAAACAGCTGTTCAGCCAGGTGTCTCAAATCTTACTCCTAGTACCCATAACACCTCCCCTTTCAAAGATGCTGTAGTGAGTGCTTTCCAGAGGGCAAAAATCATCAAATCCAGTCTGCCACCATGTCACATTAATGAAAGCAACCTTTGTGCTGCCATCTGAAATGACAGTAAGAATGTGATGATAAATTAACATCGAGGGCTCATTCGCTGCTAATGCTTTTCCATATGTTCCCCCAGCACCATCCAAGCAAACAGCATAAATAGTTTGGGTTGTGGTGTGATTGCATTCCTGTTTCCGACTCAGTCTGCGGTGGAACGTCTGTTTAATTGTTTAAGTGGAAGGGAGAAACCTTTGCTCACTGCTCTGGCACATTATTTTCAAAGATAATATCAGCAGCTGACATTTAGACAGGATTTGGGACTGGATTGATATGCCTGCTGATTAACGGACAGACACCAGAGTGACTCGAGCTTGATTTGGGAATGCTTGTCTAGCCTTTTAAACAAGATTGGACATGAGGTATCCTTTCCGCAATGCCCCATGGTTTTTTTTCTTTTAAATTGCCTGTTGTCATCACAATCATTTCCCTTGCAAAACTCTTCTTGGGGACATCTGTTCCCAGCGGGCTTCTCAAGATCGTACTTGGGATGAAATGAACTAGAAACCAATGGAGAAGGATTCACAACAATGCAAAACTGCATTTCTTTCCCTAATCAAGAATCGTTTGGGTTGGCTCTCCTTCCCATCTTTTGTCATTTCCCCTGTGTTCCACTGCATTTCTCCCAGATAGTGGTTTACAAAACAGTTGAAAAGCAGTTGAAAATTCAAATACAGAAGAATTTCGAATATTACAACAGGTTTGCACTCATTATATTATTAACATTAAAGCTGAAGTGCTTTAAGGTACTTAACTGAAAATATTAAAGCTAGTTTGGCTTGATGAAAACTGGAGTCATTGCATTCAGAACAATATTCATACTTCAAATCATATCATATAAAAAGACCTGCCTTAAAGATGTTTGCCAGCTGCTGAAGTTATTAAAGGGGATGGAACTCTCTCATAGCAAGGGGTTTAAGAGCCCTGGGTGGCTACTGAGAAGGCTCTGCCTTGAGTTCTGAATCACTCAGAGCGCCAGCTAGTTGAAAGGTCTACCCCAGGGGTGTCCAAACTTTTTGCAAGGAGGGACAGATTTGGTGAGGTGAAAATGTGTGGGGGCTGACCATTCAGCCTGAAGGGGGGGAGGGTGTGGTCTGTGCTCATCTGCAACAGCTGCAAATGCTTCGGTTTCAAGGTGCCCAAGGGCCCAGCGGCTGTTGCAGGGCCCAGGAATCAGCCCATGCACACCCAAACCACTGCTCGCATATACTGCCCTCCCTCGCGGGGGGGGGGTGAAGACGCTGCAGCAACGGAGCCAGGAGTGGGTAGGCAGGGTGGGTGGTTGAGGGGATGGACGAAGGCAGGGAGGACAGGAAAACTATAAAACTGCAAGCAGATGTCTCTAGCCAACACGGGGAAGGGCCGGACAGTGGGGATGAGAGACAGGCTGAACCGGCAGGGAGAAGAGGCTGAGGGCCACTCAAAATGTTAAATTAGGCCGCATTTGGCCCCCATGCCGGACTTGGGACATCCCTGGTCTACCCCTTATTATCTCATAACAAGAGTTGAGAATTACCAATTGCTAGTTACTTGGTCAGAATGCATCTTCAAAAACAACAAGTAACTAAAGAATCACATCCGTGCTTTCTCTGTGGGTGAATATGAGCCAGTAACAATAACAAATTTCATTCTCTAAGTGTGTATCCTTCTGTGCAGCCAACATTGCATCAGGCCAAAAGCAGTGGCATCATCGGGTTCCCTGCATTCACAAGGCTTTTAGAAGTACAAGTCATTAGTTTTATTTTTATTTTGGAGGAGGGGAACTAACTGAAGATAGAAAGCAATCTGCCTGTTGGTTGCATAATGTTGCTTTTTGTAGTGGAGGAGGGACAGAAAATCTGAATTAGCCTGGAAGGGAATGCACCTGAAAAGGGCATCACTGGTGTGTATCCTAAACTGAAGTGCTTCACTTGATGTTTTTCACAATTTTCACATCCTAGCATCCAAAGCTATTCTCATATTTAATTCTCATCATCATTTACCTACCTTATTGTTCTCGCTCCATGGCTGAAATCCTGTAACTTGGTGCCATAAGTCACAGCGAGAGTTAGAACATAAGAACATAAGTAGAGCCATGCTGGATCAGGCCAAAGACCCATCTAGCCCAGCTTCCTGTATCTCATAGTGGCCCCACTAGATGCATCTGGGAGCACATGAGACTAGATCTCTGTCTCCTGATACCACTCCCCTGCATCTGGCCCTTGAAGTACCCCGGTTTTAAGCCTGGAGATTACACATCTCCACCATGGTTTGTAACCTGTGATGGACTTTTCCTCCAGGAATCTGTCCAACCCCCTTTTGAAGGCATCCAGGCCAGATGCCATCACCACAACCTGTGGCAGGGAGTTCCACAGACTAACAACGCACTAGGTGAAAAAATATTTTCTTTTGTCTGTTCTTACTCTCCCAGCCCTCAATTTGAGCGTATGTCCCCTAGTTCTGGTATTTTGTGAGAGAGAGAGAAGAGCTTCCGTCTATCCACTTTACTCATGCCCTGCATTATTTTGTACGTCTCAATCATATCCCCACTCAGGCACCTTTTTGCCAGACTAAAGAGCTCCAAATGTTTTAGCCTTTCCTCATAAGGGGGATGCTCCAGCCCAGTAATCATTTTAGTCACTCTCTTCTGCACCTTTTCCAGTTCCACTATGTCTGTAGTGGAACTACTGTTCCACTATGTACTGTAGGCATTTTGTATCAGTGTCACTTTACGGAGAGGTGGCTCACCAAATTCGCCAATGATGCACTGGGCCTCCTCTACTCAATGGGCTGATTCCTATGTTAAGCAATAGAAATCAGCCCATTTATTTTACAGCACAGGAAACCCATTTTGACAAGACCCAGCACAAAAGTTTGAAAATGTCTGCTTGGCCATGTATCTGAACTTAATCTCTGCCTCCGTGTAGGTTTCTCTTTTCTCCTGCATGTGCTCTAAAGGCCCATCTGGGGTCTCCAATTAAGGCTTTCCCATGTGACTCTCTTTTTCTGCTGTTGAAAAGATCATCTGTTCCAAGCTCTTTGTAGTGAACTGTCTGTGTCTCGACTCTTTCAGACACTGCCCTTTCCCCTTTGTGATTTGGCTTCTCATGTGACACATGCACATATAGGATAATGTGTGCTTGCTTCCTAAGCATCTACAAGTCAGACAACATTTCTCCGCATTTCAGTCAAGCTAAACTCCTCAGGTTAGAAGATATAAACACGACGGTTGTCGAGAAGGTTCACTTACGAAGTTCAGCTTGTACTCGAGTTGTCTACCTTACAGTTGTTGAAAATAATCAGAGAAGACAGACAGTGTTAATCACTTACTGATGCCTGCTCTCTTGTGTGGTTTTGGCAAGAGCCAGAAGACAAGTTCCCATGGTTTAAGAAAGAAGGAAATATATTTTAGATGATAAAAAGCCTTTGACTAGCAGTCGAGACCCTTAACATCCTCTCTTGGCACCAGTCCTATAACTACAGCCACAGAAAGGGCTGGAGGAGCAAGACAAGGCAACCGAGAGACATTGGGGTGCACATCGAGGCACCGGTGATGGCAGCTAGAGATGAGCAGAAAATGCAAAAATGGAATTTCATTTCGTTATTCTTTTTTTAATTGCTTTTGTTTTGTTCAAAACGAAATTTCATTTTTTAAAAAAAATGCTTCAATACATCCCATTGGGAAAACGGAAACAAAGTAAACGAAACAGAAATTTCTGTTTCATTTCATTTCATTTTTCTTTGATGGGTCTGTTCGTTATTTGTTTTGTTCCGTAACTAAATGAATAACAAATAATGAAACAAATTAAAAATCCGTTTCGTGCCCATCTCTAATGGCCACCATTTTACTGATTACAACTTACAGAGATTCTGGCACAGAATAGGATAAGAATGCTATGGTTGGGCAGCCCACCTGCTGGCCAATGCATTCCTTCCAGCCTGCCTGCTGAGAACAACCAGTGAAGTAGCAGGCTCTAAGAGGACCACCACAGGACAAAGCACAGGGTGAGCTTCTTCGGAACAAATAGATTTGAGGATGGTGTGGGATCAAATAGAGAGAGGACACTGGTAGGGGTGGTCAGCTGAAATGCTGTGTTGGAAGGAGGATGGCATGGCAGCAGTTTCTTGAGAAGTTGCCATAAGAACATAAGAAGAGCCATGCTGGATCAGGCCAAAGGCCCATCTAGTCCAGCTTCCTGTATCTCACAGTGGCCCCACCAGATGCGTTTGGGAGCGCATGAGACTAGATATCTGTCTCCTGATACCACTCACCTGCATCTGGCCCATGAAGTACCCCGGTTTTAAGCCTGGAGATTACACATCTCCATCATGGTTTGTAACCTGTGGTGGATTTTTCCTCCAGGAATCTGCCCAATCCCCTTTTGAAGGCATCCAGGCCAGATGCCATAACCTTATCCTGTGGCAGGGAGTTCCACAGACTAATGGAGGCCAGAGAGTTGGGAGGAAGGTGGATTTTTAAAGGTGGCTGAGGGAATAGGGGGAATAGGGGTCCCTGCAGAGGGGAAAAGGGGGAAATGTGGCTTGGAATAAGAAGATTGTACTCATACCGTTATTTGACAATTGAGAAAATTGATCTCACCACTGATGGACACAATAACTGTGGGGACAGGCAGGGCTAGGAGACCCAGTTTTGAACATCCCATTAAGAAACAAACTAGAGATGGGTGTTTCATTTCAGAAGAGGTCCGGTTCTGAAATGAAATGCCCATCTCTAAAACAAACTGGGAGGAACAGGTTTTCCTCAAGGAGACACCCTTCTCTTGAGGAGACTCCCCCCCCCCTCAGAAATCCTCTGCACCTCAGCTGTCCATCCGGTGGCTTCTCGCTGTGCTTTTATCCTGTGGTATCCCTGGGATCTGGCAAGTGGTCCCAACTCCTCTTCCAATTCAGGTGCAAACTTGCCTTCTTTGAAGAATCCCACCTCCCTGGCACTTGAAGGATGTTTGGTCTTCAGAATCCAGGGTTTCCCAGTACATTTTTGCTTGAGAGGCCATCCATCGGATCCATGAGATGTTATGCCTGTTCCAAATATCCCCTGGTAGACCTTGTGTCTTTGGCCAGTCTCTTACTGAGCAGAAAATCCCAGTAGCACGATAAAATGGGATCATGGTGCTCAGACCTGTGCTGTTGCTGGACTAGCTGAGAACTTGGTTTCTTCATGGCGACCAACACTACCATAACAGTTCCCTGTCACAAACAGTACAACCTCTCATTTCTGCTCTGGTGAAGCTCCTTATGCTGGTCTTTGTCTGTAGCTCCACCTGGACCTCGGAGACATTCTTAGAAAGTACTTTATACATGATGTGTGGTTAGAGCTTGGTGGTTTGTTTTGAAGTGCAGCCAGATGCACACACACAAACACTCAAACATGGATGCATACCAAAGGGCCAGAGGGAGGGATCCTTCCTTCAGCTAGTGTTTAGAGAAAACATCTTTCAGGGTTTGATGGAAGACTAGCAGGAAATTTTGCCTGTGATACGTGTGTGTGTGTGTGTGTGTGTGTGTGTGTGCGTGTGTGTGTGTGCGCGCGCGCACGCACGCGCGCATGCATGTGCGTGTGCATGTGTGTGTGTGTGTTGTTTTGCTCTGCTTTTTAGAGTGCTATGTGCTTGAATTAGCATGTGTTGGTGAATGTTCAACCTTCCTTTTTCTCTGACTGGCACTAATGCCTCTTTTGCAGAATTGTAGTGTTTTGCTGAGGCACATAGGACTTGTATTGAGGCAATTTCAATTTTGCTGCACTTCTGTGGGTCTTACTTCAATTCCCCCCATTTGTTGCTATATTTTGCATTTTTTCCCTTCACATATGCACCTTAATGCATGTTGCCCTTTTGTGCAGATAGATAGATTAGATAGATAGATAGATAGATAGATAGATAGATAGATAGATAGATATAATGCATTTCTCCCACTGGCTTCCATATTTGTTCACTTTTAACCCAATTGTGCATAGCTTTGACTTTTTCGATTTTCATATGTGTGCATTGCTTTGTGCACATTTGTGCATTTTCTCTGAAATGCCTTGTAAGTCTTGAAGACCTGTGCCTCTTCTAGCAGTGAGTCAGAGGGTGTGAAAGCGCTATTTTTGCCTACACTGGTGGCATTCTTTCCGGCCCCTGTGATTTGGTAATGGGGACGCCGACCCTCACCTCTGCTGTGTATTCGGTTTGTTTTTTTTAAACCAAAATAATTGTCTCGGAGCCTCATTAGTTTGCCTTTTGTGAAATGTGTACTGGACCAGAAAATTGTAGATTCAAATGAGTGGTTGTAAGTTTTTTGGAGCTCGGGCTTCACCGCTGCCCTTTAACATGCTTAGGTTCTTCAGCAAGCTGCTTCTTGATCATCAGCCTTCTGCAGGGCTGTAACCAATGTACAGCAAATGGGGCTTCCTGTTTTGAAAGCAAAACATTCCTTTTTGTTCTGGAGGGATACTACATTTTGCTCTCCTTTTTTTCCTGGGTGGACCTTCCGCCCATGTCTCTGGGCTAAGTGAGTGGGAGACAATGCCATTTGCTACGGGTATCAGTATTTCTGGTTACAGTGGACCCTCGTATAACAAACGGTTTGTATAACATAAAATCTGTGCAATATAAAAAATTCCGGAGATTGGGGAAATTTGCTTAACAGAATTGTCTATGGGGTGAATCCGTACAACATAAAAATGGCCGCGATCAGGGATTACTGTTTTCAATGCATTCCTATGGGAAATTTGTATAAAGGAAAATCTGCTGAAACGAATTAAATCCTTTATACAAGGTTCACTGTATATCTCAGAACTTCCAGGGAACAGTCTTTCTCACAGGCCACATTCACCAAAGCAGGCGTTTTATCAAAATGCTTCAGACATTTTCTCAAAATTTAGAGAAAAGAGACAGCCAGAAATATTGGGATAACCATTTGACTTGGTATAAATATGTTCTTTTTTTCCACCAGTAACTTTGTCTTTGAGAATAAAACAAGCAACTAACCATGTTGTTCAAATGTAATGTTTGGAAATATCATGTTTACTGCACAATGCCAAGTTGGGAAATGAGAGACTAACCATTGTATATTATGAGAGTATATACTGTGTTGGAGAACCTATGGCATGGGTGCCAAAGGAGGCACTCGGAGCCCTTTCTGTTGGCACCCTACATCACCCCTTCACAGCCACCTGTATTCAGGTTAAATGGCTGTATTGGCATTTTGCGAAAAATTAGTGGGTTTTGAATTGCAGTTTGGCCACTTGGTTTCTAAAGGTTTTGCCATCACTGGTATATACCTTTCATTGTTTTGCAGTAAATTTCCTGAGTTCATACAACATCAAGTGAGGAGAAAACTTGGACAAATACGGTATGTTTGTGTTTTTAATGCCGGTGTGCATCTGTTGAGTTGATGAACCAAAGGCAGGCATGAGGTAGATCAAAGTTAACTGATAATAGACCTTTGGATGATTAGTAGATTTAATTTGCATCCCAGTCATGCAACAACAACAACAAAAAACCCAAATTCCTCCAATCTGCTAAAAGTAACAACACCTGGGACAGGGGAAACAAGTGCAGAAAGGATGGGGTGCAGATATTATTAGGGGCATACAGAGACATTTAGATGAATGAAACATATATTTCTAAAGTGAATGTATGTTTTGAGCCACTGTATTATACATTGTGTCAGCTGATAGACTTTAAGATTATAATTAAAAACAAAGTAAATCCAACACTACCTTTCTTGTGTAAGATGAAGAATATCTCCAACTATCATTCTGTACAATTTTCTGTAAAGGATATTTTTCAGTGGCACTTAAAAGAAAGGGGGGGAGATAACACCCAAATAAGAATCTGGGAAGTTAAATCTTCTGGGTTGGGATACATTGCTATATTTAAATGGTTTCCAGATACAAGAACTTGAACCATGTCATAGGAACCAACTCATTAATGGGCTAGGAAGTTCAAAAGAATCCATCCAACAATGGAAATACTTCATGCTTTGTAGCCCAAGCACAAAAAAAACTTTATAGATCATTAAAATCCGGAAACAGAGAGAGATACGCTGAGGTCAAGTTACTTGCCCAAGGTCACCCAGTAGGTGGTGATGGGCTGCTGACATAGTCCACACCCCACGATATGTGGTGACTTTCCCTTTTTAGACATTTCAGGGTTCTGTGAAGGGCTGCCAATGAAGGCAAAGATCATTTTCAATGTGCATTACTAGATCCAGGGAGGCAGGTGTTTTGGAAACAGCCTTGGTTTAATTCTGTGGCTACAGCGCCATTTTTCTCAGTTGCATCAGATATACAGCTGGGGAGAATATTTTTTTTATGGCTCCCTCCTCCAGCATTCGTTCTGTCAAGGTTGCCCATAGGCACTTGATCTTTGCATCTGGTTCAACTAGGAGGGGCACATTTTTTGGTCCTTTTGCAATCTCACAGTTCACTCCAAGACAATAGCAAATGATAAATGGGACCTTATGTGAAGAACAATTAACTTTAGTGTCCCAGACAGTTTCCTGCGGGAGATTAATTGACAAACTTCAAGATCAATTGGCTCAATTACTTCTTTTGGAATGGCATTTAAAGATATGTTATTAATTGTGAGGTTCCCATCACGAGCAAGTATGATCAGTGTGTACACCATGATATGCAACGTGGATTGCTTATTTTTGTTGTTTGTTGGTTCATTCTTTGCTTTTTTAAAAAGATAAAGCAGCATTTTTTGAGATTCCCACTGACTTCTGTTTAAATCCTGCATTGGCAGCATCATACCAATGACTGCTTTAAATGTTATTTAAAACAGGGATAGCTCAATGAGTTGGGTACCTGGTTGTGGAGCCAGAAGTCAGGAATTTTGATTTTCCAATGTGTTTCCAAAGACAGGAGGCAAACTGTGTAAATGTGGGCAAGTGACAAAATCTCAGGGTGTCTCAAGAAGAAGGGAGTGGTAAAGCATTTCTGAGTATACATACTAGACCCTGGAAACTGTCACCACAAGCTGCAATCAACTTGTTGACTCTTATTATTAATTTGATACAGGCTGAAATCCAGTTGGAGCATCTCCACCTCATATATAGTGATGACATCATCATCTGGTGATAGTTATCCTTCTGTCAAAGATATTGCAGGATTCCTTTCTCACACCCCTGTCATAAGAACATAAGAAGAGCCATGCTGGATCAGGCCAAAGGCCCATCTACTCCAACTTCCTGTATCTCACAGTGGCACCACCAGATGCGTTTGGGAGCGCATGAGACTAGATATCTGTCTCCTGCTACCACTCACCTGCATCTGGCCGTTGAAGTACCCCAGGTTTAAGCCTGGAGATTACACAATCTCCATCATGGTTTGTAATCTGTGGTGGACTTTTCCTCCAGGAATCTGTCCAATCCCCTTTTGAAGGCATCCAGGCCAGATGCCTGTCCTGAATCTCCCAAAAGGTTCTCCAAATGAATCTTCAGTGCTGCTGATAATCATGAATACTGAAAAACTATCTAATGTATTCACAATGAAGAAGCCAAGAGATCAGAAGAAGACGGAGAGTGTCAAGGGCAAGTGATAGAGGAATTAGAAAAGCTAACCCAGGTTAAGGACATCAACCATATATCAGATTTAGGTTCCCGCATTGATCAGGAGGTTAGATTTGATGGCCTTATTGGCCCTTTCAACTGGTATTCAACTACAGTGCTACCTTGCATAAAGGAATTAATTGGTTCCAAATGAAATTCTGTTAAGCAAATTTTCCTTTGCACAAATTTCCTATTCGGAATGCACTGAAAATGGATTAATCCCTAATCGTGACTGTTTTTCTGTTGTATGGATTCACCCCATAGGCAATTCTGTTAAGCGATTTCCCCCATCTCCAGGATTTTTTTTCCTTTAAGCGGATTTTCTGTTAAACAAACCACTTATTATAAGAGGGTCCACTGTATCTTTGAAAGTCCCTCCTGTGTCACCAGAAATTCTATAGCAAATTTGCTTTAGAAATTTGTTCCTTCTTACCCTATTGCTATTTATCCAGGAGTGCTGATCCTGGTGATATTCACTTTCTATATTCCCCTTTTTAGTATTATTTATCCATTTCTATCTATTCAACTATTGGAAAGAAAGAGTTCATCGCAGGCAGAAATATCCAGATGCATCCCCCAACCACATTTATTTATTTATTTATTTATTTATTTTTGAATTTATACCCCGCCCATCTTCCCGCGGGAATATGAATATGGCTGTAAGTACACTCCATAACATTTCAAAATCTCATCAGTCGAGTGTCAAAGGTCAGATGCCATTTATTTCGTTTGTTTGCAGCTTTCGGCATAATCTCCGTTTATGTCTCTTTGTTAGCTCTATCAGGTTAAATATCTCCCAGCTTTTGTACATTAGATATAGTGCTTGGAAGAAAATGTACATTTTCTGTACATTGAGACATCCTAAATGGCTTGGCAGAAACATGTACGGAAGCTGATGCACAAAATCTTAAGGCAAGGGATCGCCAGAGATCTAGCTTAGCAAAGGCACCGTTCCAATCCTAGACTGAAACAGTGGTAGCCTGTGAAGCAAAACAATATACTGTAAAGGAAGGAAGGCAAAAGGGAAAGCAAAGAAAAGGATAATCTGATTCTGAACATCAGTGCCATCATGCATGCTTTCTATGCAGCTGCTGTGCATAGGCACGTCAGTCAATCCTGCCAGCATGGGCTGCTACCTCTCCAACAAATTTGCTTTCCCCCCCTTTTTAATTGGGTGCCGGTGGTCATTTGTAGGGCATTCTGCTGTGGCCAAAAGAAACAGAAAACTTAGGTATTACAACATCAGGGATGTTGCCAGAAAGCAGAATTCTTTGGCTTGCCATTGTAACGCTTACCTCCAAGATGAGGTGTGTGTTAATGCTGGCCAGAGTTGTTCTCCAGTACGAGTGGTAATCCCAGCGGTTCCTCCCTTATCTTCTGTCAACCCATATAAAAAGTCACATTCTCCTCTCTTTCATTTCTTTGCCTGACTGGGCTCGGTGCTGTGGTACAATAGAATAGAATAGAATTTTTATTGTCATCATCCATATGCAAGATATGCACAATGAAATTAGAGTGCTGTTCCACAACACACTCTAAACAAGGAACCATACAAAACACATACAACACATAAAACACCATACAAGATATTAAAAACTCTTAAAATTGCTTACAAAATTTAAAACACTACTTAAAAACTGATTAGGATGTTGCTAAAACTGGGACTTTACAATCCCCATGAATGTCTCACAAAAGGTTATACATAAGGCTTTATAATCTGCAAAATGGTGGAGTGTAGACTTCTGTAGAACACTTCCAAAAGCATTTCCCACACTGGACTGAGTCATTAGAGGTAAGAACTCTGAATATGTAAGAGGAGAAGCTGGCTGAAGTAATATAATGGCCAACTGTCTGTCAAAACATTTCAACAGATAACCTGGGGTATAGGGATGGGCACGAAATGGAAAAACAGTGTTTCACTTCATTCCATTTCATCCCCCTGCATTTCATTTTGTTTCATTTCATATGAATTTTTGAAAAAAAAATCATACAAAACAAAACAGTAACAAAATAATTTACTTTACTCATCTCCTCCTCCTCCTCCTCCTGGGCTCTGGAGGTGGTGGCGGTGGTGGCCTAGGCCACCCTGCAGGGCCTGCTTACCCTCTCTGGCCAGCTGGTGGGGTTCTGGCAAGAGCGGCAGCTTTGGCAGCTCTGGTGGCTTTAGTGGCAATGGTTTTGGTGGCTCTAGTGGTGGCTCCAGTAGTGGTGGCTTCAGTGGCAGTGGCTTTGGTGGCGGGTCTAGGCTGGCCTGGTAGGCCCACTCGCCCTCTCAGGCTGACTGGCGGGGCTTCGGCAGCAGCGGCTTCGGCAACTCAGGCTTCGGTGGCAATGGAGGAAGCGGGACACAAGCAGTTAAGGGAGCCGTTTTATAGACAAATGAAACAGTTCATTTTAACAAGAAAAAAAGGCCACCGTTTCATTTCATCTGTAACAAAATGCTGCTTCATCATTTCATTTTGTTTCATTTCATATTAGAGATGGGCAGGAATCAAAAAAATGGTGTTTCGTTTGTCGTTTGTCGTTTAGGGGGTCCATTTCGTTTCATTTCCATTTTTTGTGAATTTTTGGGAAAAATTGTTTTCATTTTCGTTCGTTTCATTACCGTTTCATTACCATTTATTTCAATTTTTGTGATTTTTTTTAGCATTTAAAGCAGTTCAAATGTATTGCCATAATGAAAATGAAACGGATGACAAAATTTCTGGTGTTTCTGTTCGTTTCATTTCATTTTAGAGACAAACTTTGTTTGTCGCTTTGTTGCGTAATGAAATGAAAAAACGAAAACAGAAATGAAAAATTGTTCGTTTCATGCCAATCTCTATTTCATATTGTTACGTATCGAACTGTCGAATCAGTGTTTGGTCTTTCGTTTTGTGCCCATCCCTACTGGGGTATATTCACATGATTTATTAAGGTGTTCTCTATTGAATCTTCCTTGTGTTCCCTTTACTGGATGCTTCCCTTGAATCCAAATAAAACTCTCCCAAGCTAGATATTTAAAAACTACTTTGGCTGGCTGACAAAGACTGTGTGCTATTTATTAAAGTTAGGATTGTCAAATGAAGTCTGATACACTTTTCTTGGAATGAAGAAACATGTAACCGTGCATGGGAGATATATAGTGAGTGACTTTGCATTCCGAGAGAGCCATAAGCTCCTTTCGTGAGACAGGAACACACTTTTGATAGAATTTCAGACTTCTTTTTTAAAATAATAATACAAGGGGTGTTTTTTATTATATCCATTTCAAAGTAATTAAAAATCCTCAGCCAAGAACAAAACAGTAGTTGATGAGAATGGAAACAGACTGTAGATGCCCCTTGGCTGCTAACGACTTAACGTACTGGTATCTTTGAGTGCCAAAATAATCGTTTTCCAAGAATCAGAGCACTTACATAACTCAAATAAAGAGAGAAGGAAAACAGGCATGTCGTGGGTCTCAAATTCCAGGCTATCCCCAGGCCCTAATTCTTCTGCTGGAATATGCCAGTTCTGGGGTTTGTCCAATCAGCTCAGAAGGCGCCCCTCCTGTAAATGCAACACGATGAGATCTGTGAAATGAACAATGCCCCCTGCTAGCTATGTAATTATTATGGCAAGGAATGCTGTTGAAATGCGAGGAGGGAGGACTCGCAGACGGAGCTCCCTATACTTGAAAAGGGTCACCCTCTTTATGCCTGAACTACATATCCATGCTGTCCCAACTAGAGTTGGGTAGAAATTGGAAAACAAATCACATTTTTTTCTGACGAGTCTGGATGATTCATCAACTTGTGTTCATCACAAGTTGAGTCCTGTGATGAATATGAATTAATTTTTAGAAAAATTTGGTTCATTAATTCATCAGGGTACAAAGTGGCCCTCAAGCAACTACAGACATTGGAGGGAAGCATCCCCTGACTGTCATCTACAAACCCTCCAGATTTAGTGGAGATTGGATTTTTGATGTCTGAGTTATGCATCCCAAATAGGCCACACCCTCAGGAAAGTTCTCAGGCAACTAGAGACTGAACACTTGCAGAGAAACTTCCTATGACTCTCTACTACAGTCCATCTAGGTTTGGTGAAGAGTGGGTTTCACCAATCCAGTTGCTGAATGGCCCTTTCTTAAGGGGGCCCACTTTGTAGGTGCATAACTCAGATGTCTGTGTCAGGTTCCCTTGCTTTGCCCTTTCACAGGCTACTGACAAGCACCACTTCTAATTTTTCTCTTTCGCTGCCACCAACTAGCTTCGCTGGTAAATTAATGCTTTAAGGCTGATTTTAAATTGAATAAAGATAAAAGAAGTTTATTTATTGCAATTCGCTAGCCAATAATAGTCCATTATTTTATTTCACATTAATGTTAATTTTACTTTTATTTCTATTTTATTATGTTACCGTGTTTTATGTTTTTTATTGTATGAATTATTTGAATGTATTAATTGTTGTAAACCGCCCAGAGTGACCTCGCTGCCAGATGGGCTGTATAAAAATCCAATGAATGAATGAATGAATGAATGAATGAATGAATGAATGAATAAATAAGTAGAATTAAACTCATAAAGGTAACGCGTCTAGGTACAAACAAAAGGAAGAATAGAGCTCAATCACACTAAAGTTCTGTTACAGACTACGCTGATCACTTGCACACCCAGTTCTTAGGTTTTCAGACACTCAACACTTGGCTTTCTTCACACAAGTTCTAAAATCTTCTCTCTTCTCTCTCTAATCTTTAACTGTCTCTCAGTCAGACCCAATGTCAGTCCCTATCTGCCAAATTCAGTGGTGGGCTGAACCTTAAAGCCGCTTCAGCTCCTCCCCCAAACTCTCTCATTGGTCCACAAACTACCAATCTACATAGACACATCTAATAAATTATTCAACACCAAGGGGTAAATGCCTCGGTCTGAAACCCAGTCTTCACCAAACTTAGAAGGATTGTAGAAGAGATTTGGGAGAAGCCCCTCTGCAAGTTTGGTGTCTCTAGGTTCCTGGTGGGCACTTTCAGGGTAGGGGGGGGACTCTTTGGAGGTACATCATTCACATGTCTGAGCCCCAGTCTTCACCAAACATGTACGACCTAAGAGGAGAGGAAGTGTAAGGATCTCTGTAAATCTGGGGGCTTGAATTGCTTGGGGGGGTTATAGCATTTTAAAGTGGAGAAAAAAATTGATTTGTCACTGGACATTCATCAGTTTGTCCATTCATCAGCTCAACATATCGTGAACCAAAACATATTGGCATTTCTTTTATTCATCCTCATCTCTAATTCAATGATGAGTTGGTTGTAGGAAATTAGGATTTGGCACCTGTCTCTTCAGCTGGTGGAAATCCCCCAATTCCAGTAGGCCTCAGAGACCTGCCAAAAGAGCAATCTTCCAACAGAACTCATGCAGTAAAATCAGCTCCAGGGGAGGGAAGAGATAAACCACAGGACTGAACCCTGCTCTACTCCAGGGGCACTAACACTCTGTTGGCACAAAGCTTAGGGCGACCATAGTCTTAAATCATATTGAGTACCCCAAGGCTGGGAGGGGCTTGGATTCAGCATAGCTTCATCTGGCTGGAAGCCAAAACAAGATACCAGAATTAGCACCTCTTTACAAACAATGCATCCTTAAGAGGAGAAGGCTGTTCATTTTAACACAAGCCTGCCTCAACCTGCATGGTGCAAATTTCCAGCTTTTGTTTTTTTAATTGGTCATTTGGGAGATAGCATGGCTTCATTTGTGCGTCAGAGGCTTCAAGGAGCTAGGTTTGAAAAAGCTGCATGCCTGCAGGGGCAACACTGCAAGAGAAGCAAACAGATGCTTGTCTTATGATTCTCTTTCATTCTAGAATCAGCTCAGCCAGTCCTTGACTATCTTTGCCAGTTAGCATTGCACTGTAATGCTGGATCAAGTTCAAAACCGTAAATTCCTAATGAGAAACCGAGCTTTCTCAGTGGTGACCCCTTAACTTTGGAATCAACTCTCACCTGATATCTGGTTGGCCCCTACGCTATCTGTCTTTAAGAAATATCTTAAGACGTGGGTATATAGAACAGGTTTTCCTGCCTATTGGACTATTTTGTCGACTTGCTGCTCATTCACCTCTTGTTCCGCCTTTAGTTCTTCTACTGTCTTACCCTCTATTGATTTGATTTAGTTATGTTTATTGCGATTGATGATGATGATGATGATGATGATGAAGAATTATTGTCATTGTGTGTATTATACACAGTATACACATACAATGAAATCCAGACGCCTAGAGACAAGATTCAACACACACACAATAATATACCAATAATATGGTATATTATTTTTGTATTTTGTATTTGTTAATGTTGTAAACCACCCAGAGTTGCCTCTGTTGCTGGATGGAGCGGTATGGAAATCTAATCAATCTATCAATCAATTAACCAATCAATCTCTCCAGTTAACCCCATTTTCCAAGCAGAAGCATTACTTCATGATCCCATGGTGGTAAGACCCACATAGCCAACAGACTACATTGGGATTCAAAGCTGTTATTGCATCCTCCGGAACATATTTTGATGGGAAAGCAAATCCGTAAATAATAAGAATGGCTGGGGTTTTTTTTCTGAGTAGGCAGTTCTCCCTAGCTTTAGAGCTCTTCCTCTGGTCATGGTACATAGCCCAACCCTCAGCTCCCTCTAGAAGCAAAGAAGGCATTTTTCTGTGGCAAATGCTTGTGGTCATGACTACAGCATTCTTTTGATGGGTTACAGAAGAGCTAAGCCAAATCTACTTGATGCTTCTTCCCTTCTGTTTTATCTTTCACAAAGCTTTGTTCTGCCCTCATTTGTCACCCTTTTCTGAAAAAAATGTATTGGTTTTATATCTGGGTACCAATATCAGGTGGCTCAGTGGGTTAGAGCACTGAAGTGTCAGCTGCAAAGTCAGCAACAGGGTGGTTTGAATCCTGGGTGCCACACAGTGGAGAGAGCTTCTGCTGTTAAGCCCAGCTCCTGCCAACCTAGCAATTCAAAATCATGTCCATGCAAGTAGATAAATAGGTACCACTATAAAAAGCAGAAAGGTAAACCATATCCTGGCGTATGGGTTAGGCTTAGGGTTAGGGTTAGGGTTCGGGCTAGGGTTAGTGGGCTTTTTATGCCTGACTGGCACATACCAGAAGTCTCAGTCAAAACCTGGCCAAGTGGCCATGCGATTGGTTGAATGGCTCCAAAAATTTGCATGGTCGACTCCCATGGCTAGCCCATCATTGCGCAGGTGTAAAAAAATAAAAATAAAAATAAAAATAAAATGAAATCAATGGAGACATTTTGTTGCAAGAAAAACCTACTGCTGCTACTGTAAAAATTCTGGCAGTTTTAAAATAGCAATTTTCGCATGTTTCTGTGGTGCTTTGGTGTGTTTTTGGACCACGATTTCAAAATAAATATTGTGGTCGCCCCATTTTGGATCCCCCATCCGCACCGCATGGCATGGCGAGTTGGTGAGACGATGAGGATGCCCCCCATCAGAGCAGCCCAGGACAGGAGAGGGGGGAGGCCGGGGACCCCCCCCCCAGAACCACCCCTCTGGTAGTTGGCAATTTGGCAAAGCCTCAGGCAGGCATATTTTCGCCTGCTTTTTTGGCCGGGAATTGGGTTTTTTTTTTAAAATTATTTTTAAAACTTTTTTTCTGTTGCGCTTGGCGAGTTGGCGAGACGACGAGGATGCCCCCCACCAGAGCAGCCCAGGACAGGAGGGGGGAGGCCAGGGACCCCCCCCCAGAAACCACCCCTCTGGTAGGTGCACTCACTCAGGCAGGCATATTTTCGCCTGCTTTTTTGGCCGGGAATCGGGGTTTTTTATTTTATTTTTAAAACATTTTTTCTGTGCCGCTTGGCATCACATGATTGCTGCGATGCCAGGAACGACAATGACAAATCAGACCCAATTTTTCTTTTATCGGTTCGAGTTCGAGTTCTGGTCGAGTAATTGTCGTTACCGTTTCCGTTACGTAACGGAAACGAGGAATGGGAACGGAAACGAGAATTTCGCCAAGTCGTGCCCAGGTCTAGTCATCACAGTACTATCAATCACGCCCGTGGGTACACAGGAACAGGGACAATACCGGGACAAGACCATGTGACCATGAGTGACATGATCAGGAAATGAACGTCAACTCATAACGAGGTAGGACATGACATAGCCCTCTAAGTTTCTACAGCTGAGTAGGGATCTGAATCCAGCTTACCTGTCTCTGACTCAGTCACTCTATCCACTATACCACACCAGCACTCTGCACTCCTGAATACTTATATAGTGTTCATGTTGCACATTAACAGTAAAGGCATTCTCTGTTGTTGCCAAGATGCCTATGATTTGTGAGGAGAGAAGGTCCCTGGGAAAGGCGATTATTTCAGTGGCCATGTGGGATATTTGAAACAGATAATCAAAGCAACAAAATCCTGTTGGTTATGAGAAAATTATGAATTGCATTGCCCAGCAGTCAAGCAACTCTGGAGGAAGATATGCCTGAATTTATTATGGAACTTGAGAGGGGAGGAACATGATGAATAGAAGGCTACAGGGATGTTTCATTTCAGCATTCTTTACTGAATGCTTGTAGATTTGTGTGTGAAGGAGAATTGTATGTAGCGATTCCGTTAGCTATATTGGCAACAAAAATGAAGTGTACTACGCCTTACCAGCCATGTTTCTAATTTGCCTTCTTTCTTCTTACTTTCCCCCCCTACTGTGTGTTCCACACATCTGCATGAGTCTTGTTCAAACCCACGTGTTAGAAGGAAGTTGCAGGGGTTGACTACCATGAGGATGAAGTCAACCAGGCTTAGAAGCCAACGCTACTCTTTTTTATTTTCACATGGCACTGAAGAGCAAAATGTTGAGACCAGATGGGGAAAGGCAGATATAGTGTATGCACAGTTTAAGTCTATCTTCTATTTCTCATCTGTTGGGAATGGACACAGAAAATTCGGAATCCTGTGTTAGTTTCATTAATGACAACAATGACATTTAGAGATGGGCACAAACTGAAAAACTGGTGGTTCATCTTGGTTCATGATGATTTTGGTTCGTGGGTGGCCACAAACCACAAACCATCATGACTCTTCAGCAAAAAATACACAGTTTGTTTTTGGGAGTCCACAACTGGAAAGTTTGTTTCATTTTGGCACAATAAGCTGTACAAGCCAAACCATGAATTAGCCCAGTCTGTGATTTTTTTCCTGGTTTATAGTTTAGATCATGCCCATCTATAAACATGTGCTGTCAAGTTAATTCTAACTGCAGGTGATCCTTTTCCAGGCAGAAAATACTCAGTAGTGGTTTACCATTCCCTTGCTCTGGAAATGCCTAGTCATTTTGTATTCAAAGAAAGAAAGAAAGAAAGAAAGAAAGAAAGAAAGAAAGAAAGAAAGAAAGAAAGAAAGAAAGAAAGAAAGACACTCAAATCTGATTCATTTCTTTACCATATTGTATGCTTTATAATGTTCACCAACCTGAGTTCCGTTGGGAAAATAGGGTGGTATATAAATATAAATATAAATATAAATATCTCCTTTCCATATAATTACAAGGAAGTTCTAAACCAGTGCTTAGCACAATGAAAAGCAAACTAAAACTTAAGGAATCTAAAACAGAGATGCTGCTGATCAATCAAAACACAAACAAAGGAATAGGGATTTCGCAGTTCATATACTGCAGTCCTGGCATATTGCGGGACTGCAGTATATGAAGGGCAAGCCCCCCTGGGGTAAGTTGCTTGGGCCTGTTTGAAGCCTCCTGCACTTACCCCAGGCCTGGTGCTGCCCCAAACCAGCCTCCAATGGGCTTTCCGGGCCTATCAGGGAGGGCAGAAGTGGTTTCTGGCGAACCGGAAGTGACTTTCAGATCACCGGAAACCACTTATGGGGCCTCAGGCCTGAGAAGCCTGTTAGAGGGCCATTTGGGTCAGTGCCAGACCCCAGGTAAGTATAGGAGCCACCAGATAGGGCCCCTGGTCCCAACCCAAACCAGCATCCGCATAGTACAGATTTTCCATTATCGTGGGTCGGGTTGGGTTGAGTCCCTAACTCCCGCGATAGGTGGGGGATTACTGGACAATCTGTGCTGAATGGGATTCCACCACCCACAAAAACTCAGGTTTGTAGCTTGAGTGTAACCTTGGATTCATCCCTGACTCTGGATGCCCAGGTTGCAGTGGCTACCAGGAGTGCTTTTGCACTAACTGAGGCCCTCTTCCAGTCCATTTCCAGTCCCATTTCAAAGGGGGAGAGTGCTTTTATTTTCCACAGCTTCAGAGACTAGGATGCGGGACAATGGTTTCAAACTACAGGAAAAGAGATTCATTGTAAATATTAGGAAGAACTTCATGACAATTAGAGCTGTTCAGCAGTGGAATGTGCTGCCATGGAGGATGGCGGAGTCTTCTTAGAAGGTTTTTAAGCAAAGGTTGTATGGCCATCTGTCAGGCATCCTATTTTGGGGGTTTCTGCATGGCAGGGGGTTGGACTAGAAGGCTTTTGAGGTCTCTTCCAACTCTATGATTCTATGATTCTATGATTCTATACCTAAACCACTGAGCTAGCTAGAGGAGAGAAGAAGTGGCATACAAAGGTATGAAAGTGTCTACTGATCTCCTCTTTATAGTTCTCTTCTTCCTACATAAAAGGATACATCAAATGGTCATGAATTATCTGCCATCTACACATACCTTCCAGCAACGTGACAACAACTCATGGGGCATGTTCACACTCTGCATACAAAAAAAGCCCAGATTCACACCCCAGGCTCTCTCCAGTTTTGGTGTGTTTTTAAAGAATCAAGCAGCAAGTAATGAACGATAGGCCTGCCTGAGCTCCCGTGTCTATGCCACTCAGTGGATACCGGGCCAGAAGGACAAAGTCAAATAGTTTGACCTGGTATGAGGCATTCGCAAAGCAAACCTTCCGTTCCTCCTCATTTCCTCCTGCTGGACTTTAGAATTGGCACGCCCAGCTTTGTAGCACTTCCCAGGGACAAGGGTGTGTAGGTGGGAGTGAGCCCAGCAGGGTGGGAGGTAGGAGGAAAGAGGCACAGACTCATAAAGAGGTCAGAGTTGATGGAAACAATAAACACCATCACTGGGTCCCCACCCACCCCGCTCCCCAAATTTATTTGTCATGGTTTGCTTTTCTCCCTGTCCATTCCAAGCAGGAGCCCAGCTGAACAGAGGTTGTAACCTGACTTCCTCCTTACAAAGAGAACTCTTCACAAAGGAAAAGGCAATTAATTTGAAATGAAACAGGATACGAACACATGAATTAAGTGGCTTGCTAGGGGAAATTACAGTTCATAATGCTATATCATTCCAGTGATGGGAGCTGATATTACTCTCTAAGTCTAGAGCAAGGAGATATATAATATCCTATGGAACCATTTCCAACCCTGGACATGCACTTCCCCTTTCCGAAAACTCCATTGTCAAATTAACCAGATCTACTTTTACATCCATTCATTTTTATTAGATTACAGCTCATTTATCCAACCCTGTTGGTATATATTAAGTCAACCTACCAGCAGCTCCTCCAGTTGCCTCCAGCTTCCACAATTGGCCTTATCGCAATTTTTATTGCCGCTCAAGCTGACAGCAAGTATGTCGGGCCAACGAGAATCTGGAATGCAGTCCTATTTATGCCAATGGCAAAGATCTCGCTCATTCCTACTGGACTCCAATTTGTCTTCCTGCATTTATCTGTCTGATCTGTATAACTGCAAACATCCTTGGCTGATTGCACTTATCTGGATTCTGTACTTCCTGTCTTACAAAACTCAGAGCTTGTGCCTGCATCTTTGACTCTTGGCATTTCAACATTCATAGATATTTGCCCCACTGCAGTACAGTAAACTCCCACCTATCCCAGGGGTTAGGGACCCGGCCCGGCCCGCAATAATTGAAAATCTGAAATATGCAGGTGCTGGGTTAGGTGGGGATGGGGTGGGCTCTCTGGGGGCTCTTGTACTTACCCCAGGCCTGACGCTGCCCTAAACGGGTGTGCAAGGGGATTTCCAGTCTCCCAGAGGCCCCAAAAGTGCTTTCTAGTGATCTGGAAGTCATTTCTGATTTACCAGAAGTCACTTCCAGTTTGTGGGGAAGCACTTTTGGGGCCTCCGACAGGCCTGGGAAGGCCTTCCCTCCTTACCCCAGGGGGCCTTTTTTTATATACTGTGGACCCACGATATACGGGGACCACAGTATATGAACCGCGAAAGGGCGGGGGACAACTGTAGCTTCAGGACACACACAGCCACTTAAATCCCTACAAGGCACACAGATTGAGTAGCAGTTACTCCATTCTGAGGATGTTTGAGGAGTCACTTTTCTATTCTGATGACCGAGGTGCTCATCTCAGTGTTCATGTTCCTGATTGTTGGTTGAAGAGATGAAGTTTGACTTCCAGAATTTTCAGATTGATGGAGAGTAGCAGACCCAACTGAATAAATGTGAATAGAGTGGACCCTTGTATAACAAACCTTTTGTATATCATAAAATCTGTACAACATACAAAATTCCAGAGATAGTGGAAATTTGCTTAAGAGAATCATCTATGGGGTGACTCTGTACAACATAAAAATGGTCGCAATTAGGGATTACTCTGTTTTCAATGCATTCCTATGGGAATTTTGTATAAAGGAAAATTTGCTTAACAGAATTTCATTTGGAACGAATTAATTCCCTTTATACAAGGTACCACTGTAGTTGAAACATGTGCATGGAAAAATGAGCATGCTTTGCACTCAAAACAACAAGTGTATTTGAAATGAGTCTAAGATATTGCTTCAACATGTTTCAGTCAACACATTCGAGAAAACATGTACAATTTCAAATATTCACAAAAACAACACAACATATGGGAAGAAGAATGCCAAAAAAGAGAAGGGTCTTGTCTCATTGAAAACAACAATGGAGCAGTGGACCAGATGTGGAAATTCACATTCTTGATAGTTGTGCTTTCTATGGAGTGGGCATATATGGAATACTCTCCAATGACCGACCCAGGGAAGAAAGCCTGTGATACACACAATGGCTGAAACCTGTGAATATGGAATTAATAATCTCATTGCAGAAACCTGAACTTGAAAAACATATGTTTCTGAAGGGAAGCCAAAGATGCTAGCATTATATTTACACTTACAGCATAGCTGCAGCAACTTGGTAAAAATTAGATTTTTCCAGTATCATTTGTTTTGTGTTTTTCACTGTTTAATGGTGAGTCTAGGGAAATATATGAAAAATAAATGCTAAATTATTTGGTCTGGTGTGTTTAGCTTATCTTGACACAATAGGATGCCTCTGTAGGAATTCTCAAGCCCTGCAAGATTTCTTATTTCCAGCAGAAGAAGAGGACAAGATGTGTGTGTGTGTTTAAATGGAGTTTCTGCACTAGTGTACAGTAATTTGCTTTGAAAAGAAAGAGTACGCACAGAAACATCAAGTCCATATTGAACTTCATATTGGCTTAAACCAAGTAGTAAGTTGCAAGTAGAATAGACCTATTGGATCAAAGGCACTCATGGTGCTGTTGACTCACTAAATCCCCAATGATTCAACAGCCCTCTATTAGTTTTACTAAATTTTAAGCTTTGTTTTTAAAAGAGGCAAATCTATAAAAGACAAATAAAAGCAGAGATTTATTTATTTGTTTGTTTGTTTGCTTGCTTGTTTGCTTGCTTGTATGCTTACCAGCCATCTGGCAGCAGGGCCACTCTGAGCAGTTTACAATGACACTTCGACCACTTTTCTCCTTGCAAGCTGTGCTTTTGACCGACGTGACTGTACAATAAATGAAATGTGACGGCTATTGGTTTTTTAAGTGAGAAAAATTGGGGTGAGGGCAGTGTGCTCTGTTTGGCTGTTCCCTCTGAGGGAAAACAGAGCAGGGGCTGCTACCACAACACCTGCCCAATGGGGCTCTTTTGCTTCTGCTTCTGCTGACAGGTGTCATCCATGATGTGGGACCAACAAGATTTTCTTTAAAACTTATGGGAACATGATTTGGGAGATGAAATAGACAACGAGGTGTGAAATAATATATGAGACGTAAGAATACTGAGACCTAAGTCTAGAAGGATAAAAGATTTTTTTAATAAATTAGTTTGGAGGTGGTATTTAACTCTGGTGTAATTAAATCTAATATATACTAACTATTCTAAATTGTAATGAAGTAGATATCAGAAAACAAGTACAATGGTACCTCGCAAGATGAATGTCCTGTAAGATGAATTATTTGTAAAATGAATAAAATTTCCAGGAAGAGGCATTTTTCGCAAGACAGCAGTTTGCCTACCGAATGTATTGCAAATAATTTGTCTTATGGAGCAGGCTTTTGAATTTTGTGCACCCACAACCCGAGAGGGTTATGGGTGTGTGAAATTCAAAAGCCTGATCTTCCATCCTGGTTTTCATGACCATGTAGCACCCGATCTGCAGGTGCTACACAGCTGGGAAAGCCAGGATCAAATCTGCGTCTTCATACGGCTCTATGCATGGAGCCATTTAAAGGGCTCCATGCAGAGAGCCAGGTGATGGTGAGACAGCAGCTTGTGCGCTCGATCCAAGCCCCAGTTTACTCTGCAGCCATGGCTGCAGAATAAACTGGTGCTAGGACCGAGCCCACGAGTCACTGCCACCATCGCCTTTCCCTGGGTCTCCGCACTGAAATGGCTCTGTGCAGAGATCCAGGTGAAGGAGGGGTGGCTGCCCGGATGCAGGCAGGGGACCCCTGGATTGGGGCAGCTAGCATAAGCAAGGAAGCTTTTCCCCTGCTCCAACCCAGCAAAGAAGTACAAAAGCTTCCCCCCTTTGCTGGGTTGGAGGTAAACCCCCTCAAACAACTGGCTGAGGAAGGCTGCTCCATATAGCCCTCCATAGGCAGCTGATTTTTGACAGCTGTCAAAATCAGCTGACTGTCAGGCTGCCTGGAGGCTGCCAGTTGATTGAGGGGGGGGGGGATTGGGACAGCCGTCCCATAGGAGTGCATTGAAAACCAAAACTGTGCCTCCTAAGATATATTTTTCATAAAATGAATAGAACTATAGAACAAATTAAATTCATCTTAGGAGGTACCACTGCACTTATTCTCACTGCACACAAGTGCAATGGTGTTATTGTGCCACAGACCAAATCAACATTTTGCAAAGCAATTATAAAAATTGATGACGTTGAAACTGGACTTCAGATCAGCACCAGATGTGGCACATATGTAGCAGTCAGTTTTCTCTTGCATGGTAGCCAGTTTGGGGAAAAGTCTCTGAATTTTGATTTTTAAAAAAGTAATATTGTTTCAAACCATACACAGAAACAAGCAACCTAAAATGCCCCCAAGTTATAAAACAGATCAAATAAACTGAAAAGGCCAATCTTCTTTATCTTGAAAGAGAATGGTTTGCAACACACACACTTTTTAAAAGAAGGATTCCAGGCTACAGGGACTGAAATACTGATGCTTTAAAAAGCCATTCAAAAGTGTAAAACAGTGACTATATATTATTTTTATTTTTATTATAGGCTGCCTTTCTCCTGATAATGGGACTTTGATATAAAGAGCATGAATGGAGCAAGCTTACCAACAAGAGCATTCCATATTAAATTAATTGTCATAGCTTCTTGGCCCAGGAAGGAAGATGTTCTGAAGGCAATCAAACATTACAGGATCAGTCAAAAGACTGGGGGGGGGGGGAGTCAAAAAGAAAGCAGGCTTCCTTTAAAGAAAGTAATGAAATGGCAGTACTCCAGAAAGGGACATTTTGCCAGGGAATTAGAATATAATTTAATGAGGCATATTTAAACAATTTCTGTATTATTAAAGCACATTATAGCTGTGGTTTTTCACAGCCCTGAGTGCTCTCAGTAAACCTTCTCTCAGGATTTCTGAGAACAGACTCCTGGCACCAGGAAGTGGGAAATCAGTGCCAGGTGTAGGGCACTCTGAACTTTTGATCCTGTCAGTCAAAACCCAATTAGCTGATTCTCACTCAGAAGGAGAATATTTTAACTCCTTCCTGGTAAGACCATGTTATCCATTAATGTATACACTTCGGCAGAAGAAATACACAGTCAAGTATGCATTGAATGCCTGTCATACAGAGACTCTCAGATGCCACCACCCCAGTGTGCTGTCAGATCCCAGGAGGTCTGCCATGCTGGTGAAGTGGAATCCTACTGTTATTTTGAATGCATAGTCCTGATGACGATTTGTCTTTCTCATTTACTGTTTCCTGCTTTTGAAGTAGACTGATTCTCCATTGCCTTGCCTCTCTGCTTTTTTGAAGTAGCTTTTAAGGTTCCTTAAAGACTTTTGGACTGCTCAAAAAGAAACAATATATATGAAATTTGAAATAGGCTTTCCTGTACTGGTGAGAACCTGAGACATTAATAAAAATAGAGGCACCTAGCAAAAGAACTTGAAACAAACTATAT
>JAHTLZ010000065.1:8332248-8343410 GCA_023846285.1 Phrynocephalus versicolor | reverse complement strand
TATCTATCTATCTATCTATCTATCTATCTATCTATCTATCTATCTATAGATATAGATATAGATATAGACTATATTCCTATGTGAACAGGAGAGCAGATGGTGGAGGACATTCTGGACAGCCAAAGTACCAGGAAGAAACTGCAGTACTAGATGAATCAATAATCTATTTTAGGGTCAAATCACACATTATATTGAAATGCTATTCCTGCTCTTGCAACTAGGCACTGTACCTCCTTCAAAGCTCCAGACATGGCCAATCAGACTTCCAAATGAAGTCCATGTTTACCTTTTCTTGAGCAATGACAAAACAAAGGAAGCTGATTTGCAACATGGTGACGGAAGCACACTCATGCTAGGATAAATGGGCATCTTTTCTGTCATTAGGGGGCAATCCTTCGGATAGAACAGAAAGATCTCTTCAAAAGGAGGTCAGTTTCTTTCTTTGCAAGTGTGTAAAATCTAAATGACTCAGGGGAAGGAAGGGCTCGCACCAACTGAAAGGTTTGTCGGAGTTTTATCTTGGAGATCATACACTCAGAGTCAAACCAACTTGAGCGCCTGATTGGCAGTTTTGATGTGCCAGATGGTACTAAAGAATCTAAAAGGGTTTTGGACAATTCTTGGCAGGCTGTTATGGCATCAATCAAAGCTGTGGATTGAGATATAATTTGTCGTAATTGAAGAGCTTTGGTGGAGGCAGACTATTCCTCAAATTTCCCTTGAGATTTGATGGACCACCTAACTCTTTTGTGAATTTGGAAAGGAGGGTTAGTTGGAACTTCCGATAGTGATGTTACTACCAACTGCCAGTCCATAAGAATCGGTAAGTGGTCGCTTTCTGTACGGGCATCAATCTTAAAATAATTTACTTTACTAAAGAGATCTGGTGAAACTAGTATATAGTCCACTACACTGCATCCATTATTTGAAGAAAAGGTAAGGTCTCCAGATGTTCTACTCAAGGAAGAGCCATTAAGAATTCTAAGGTTGAAGGAGGTACAAAGATCAATCATATGTGATGCAGTTTGGTTAAAAATAGGATCCTTGGAATTTCTGGAATCCTGGAACGTAGGTGGTATCAGATCCTCATTATCCCAATCCATATATTCGATTAGTTTATCATTATTGGGTCCAAGTCTAGCGTTGAAGTCTCCAACTATAATTAAGGAGGACCTGGGATAACTTATGCATATAGAGTCTATATAATTCTTCAAGGTGGACCATATATTACTTGCTGATGGAGACACTGAAAAAGGAGGTATATAGACATTTGCCAGAATTATTTGATCCAGGGCGTATTTAAAAAGGAAGGTACTACAGTACTAATACTACAATTATTACTACAATTGGAACTGCAATTTCCAGAACTCCTATGTGAATAGAATAGAATAGAATAGAATAGAATAGAATAGAATAGAATAGAATAGAATAGAATAGAATAGAATGGCTGAAATCCTGTTTTCTGTAAATTATGCTATGCTGACGACAGCATCAGCCATGGTAAAAAAAATTTGAAAAGAAAACATTTCCATTTCTACCCCCTCAAAGGTCCTGCATCTTCAATGGCATCCCTTTCATCTTTGAAAACACAACAGAGGACACTGGATGGGGAAAAGTCTTTAGAAGGCCAATATCACCACTGTTTGGATAACAGCCACTGCAGGAGAGTGGAAAGAATATTGTACAGTGGTACCTTGTATAACGTAATTAATTCATTCCAAATGAAATTATGTTATACAAATTTTCCTTTGTACAAATTGCAATTTCCCATAGGAATGCATTGAAAATGGATTTAATCCGTTCCAATGCATAGCCAAGGCTAATGAGGTTGCCGGAGAGGATGAGCTGCTGCAGGAGCCGGTGCGGATCATCCTCTTTGTCGTCGTCATTGCCCGCAGACAACAAGGGGTGAGGATGGTGGTGGTGGTGCTGGGAGTGCTGCTGCTTCTTTCGGTCCGCCCGGGCGGTGCTCCACAACCAGCCCCGGCCACACAGCTGCTTGGCCACCCGTGGGCTGCCTCCGGGCACGTCCATCGTGGGCGTCATCGGCGTGCGAGCCAGCATCAGCATCCGCACCAGCAATGGATGGGGAGAGGAGTGTATCAGGTGGTAGGGAAGGGAGGCGAAGAAGCTGAGCCCCCTCGGTGACACGTAGGGAGCCGCTTGGTCCCAGCTGTGAAGCTTGGGAGGGAGGAGCCACTGCTGGTGGCCCCAATGACAGGCCCGCTCGGCAGGGACACGGCGGTGCTCCAGCAGCAAAAACCACAGCTGGCCCCAGGGGAGGGGGGGTTCCTGGATGGTGACTGCCCGGCCACTAGCTCGCTTCTTCACCTGGCTTGGCACACGTGCCTCCCCCGGGCGCTACCACAGCGACAGCAGCATCAGCAGCTACCAAGGAGGCATCCTCCCCTTCCTCCCCTCCCTCTCTCTTCGCCCGCTCTCTCAGCCTGCCCGCACTCGCCTTCTAATGAACAGATAAGGGGGGAGGCAATGAAGGTTCCCGGCTGGATTTTTTTTTACATTGTACGGATTTTACATTATACAAACCGTAAGTTATATGAGGTACCACTGTACTAAGGAGACCTGGGTTGAAATTCCTGCTTAGCCATCAGAGGTCACTGGGAGAATGTCAGTGGTCAAGCCACTCCTTGATTGTCTCACCTACCTCAAAAACCCTACAAGGGCATAACATTCTGGAAGCAAATAAGTCAGCAAGTGTCATTTTGCCTCTTTATAAATCTATGATGAGGCCCCGTCTGGAGTATTGTGTACAGTTCTGGTCACCATACCTCCAGAAGGATATTATGGAAATGGAAAAAGTGCAGAGGAGGGCAACCAGAATGAATAGGGGACTGGAACACCTTCCTTACAATCTGAGGCTGCAACAGCTGGGCCTCTTCACTCTTGAGCAACAATGCCTAAGAGGTGACCTGATTGAAGTTTATAAAATCATACATGGTATGGACAAAGTAGATAAAGAAAAGCTATTTTCCCTATCACACAACAGTAGAACTAGGGGGCACTCCATGAAACTTTGGGGTGCTAGATCTCAAACAAATGAGAGAAAGTACTTTTTCACCCAGAGGATCGCTGTTTTATGGAACTACCTGCCAGAAGAAGTGGTGACAGCTGTCAGCCTTGACAGCTTTAAGACTGGATTAGACAAGTTCATGGAGAACAAGGGTATCAATGGCTATCATTATGGATGCCTAAGGACAACCTCTGGGTTGGAGAGATAGGCAGGATATCTCTCAATGCCATTTGCAGGGATTTGTAAGCTTGGGAATCCCCTGAAGCAAATGGTGAGCTGTGGTGTGAGACAGAATGCTGGACTGGATGGGCTGTGGCCTGTTCCAGCAAGGCTGTTCTTGTGTTCTTATGTTCTTAACTTGGTGCACATAACAACAAATAAATAGTACCAACTATCAGTGTAATCCCCATACTGCTTCCAATAGTGAGGCAGAATCCTGTAGGAGATTCACATTGATGGTATTGATGCATTACCTAATCTTTGCAGTTAGCATTTTATATTTAGGTATATTGCTTCTAAACATGGTGGTTGAGGGTTCCACCCCCTGACACACCTATCCTCCACATTTCCTGTTGCCCCACAGCAAGAGAGCATTTCCTCTATGGAATGGCTTCTTTACAGTCTTATAACTCTTTCACTAGAATAAATAACACTTCCTCTGCCCTTTCGGTTCCAATATTCTAAGTATCTAATAACACCATACACAAATATTATTGCATAGAAGTAGTACAGGTGGGTTCTATTTGTGGTTTTTTATTTCTTGTGTTTTCCCCCCTTTCTTTTTGTCTTAAAGGCAGACCATAAGTCTCCTGTAGTTCAGATCCCCCACTGACACCCTCTTGCCTTAAAAGCACAGCTTGAGAGCTTGAATTTTTTAATACACTTAAGCATAACAACCTGTAATGCATATGAACCCAAGACAGAATTACAGTACTGGAGAGCCATCAACCCAGCTGTGCCAGAGTGCTGTTAGACAATCTCGTTTGTGCATGTGTAAATTTGTACCTAAATGCTGTTCCAAGCAGAATCGCTAGATCTTGAGGCCTCAAGGGTGGATCAGAATTTTGCAAGGTTTGGTTTTATATATGAAACTGTAGAAGTCACTGTTTTCTTCATAAATTTGTAGGCTTGCTGCCAATCTCTAGGTAGTCTACCATGCTTGGGATACTAACTTAATGTATAGCATTGTCACTTAGGATGCACCGTTTGCTGCTTTTTTTTAAAGACTCCAACTCCTAGAATTTTCCAGGGAAAATCTGTGAGTTCCAGCCTACATCATACTTGTCAAGTGTCCCGTATTCACTGGGAAATCCCATTTTTAATCCCTATTTCCTGCTGTCTTCCCAGATATATTATTTTCCCAGAAATGTCTCGGATTTTATATATATACTGTGACCACGATCCCTTATTTCAAGCATGCCCAAACTTCGGCCCTCCTGATGTTTTGGACCACAACTCCCAGAATTCCAAGCCTGTATTACCAATGACAAAGGACTGTGGGAGCTGTGGTCCAAAACATGTGGAGGGCCGAAGTTTGGACATGCCTGCCTTAATTTCAAATCCAAAACTTGACAGGTGTGCTCTACAGATCTAGATGACATTTTGCTTACCCAGAGCAGTGCCTTATCTCCAGGGCTGTGTGGTTATCTCAGGCCTTGCTTCCTGTACAAACAGAATTTTCTGGGGGTTGCAGCTCTTTGCGGAGCGCCCTCTAAAAAGCATAAAGGAACGGGATAGTAACAGTCTCAAGAAATGTGATTGCAACTTCCTTTTTTGTACATGAACAAGAAACAAGGCTGAGAACATTACGCAGATTCTGCGATAGGCCCTGTACTGAGTGAGTGAAGTAGAGGGATATAAAGATGTTTGAGGTGCAGCTCTCTGGCTAGGCTCTCTGGGAGATGGTATCCATATGCACACCCAAAATGGTGGTGGGGTGTGGCGGCACATCTCTAGTTGATATCTTTTTCCTGACAGCTAATGTGCTATCCTGGTCTATCATGCTAGAGCTTTCTAGAGTGGAATTTTAGGTAACTCAGCAGACTACACATTCCACAATTCTGTGTGAATGAAGAATGATAGTTCAAATAGTATCAAACAGTGGTAACTGTGTTGTGTAGAACTAGGTGTACTTTAAAAAATGAACAGTCTTAGCACATTTGCTGCTTCACTGTGTGCCTGCTTGGTTTGATTAACAAGATTTCTGGAGTTTAATTTGCTGGAAGGCAACAGGTATTTAAGATATATTTCAAAAGTAGCACACAAGCTGTTGGCAAAGTAACATTTTAGTATAATAAATAAAATTTGTATGTACTTTAAAAAGTATCCATAAAAGTTTACATTTTGATAGAACTTTTCAAGTTTTATGCGAGTCTCTTCCTGTGGCAAGAGACGTATTTAGTTCAATGCTTGGATTGTTCTATTTTCAAGTAGCAATGTGCAAATGTTTTCAATAACTAGACCATTAGAGGTAACTGGGAGGTACTTCCCTAATTCATTATGGTTTTGTATTTTGCTCTGCTGTGCAACAAAACACAATGCGCTAGTAATTCACTTTGAAAGAATTGCTCTTGGGGACAGCAGCTATAACAATCATGCAGGCTGCTTCAGACTAACAAGCAAACCAATGCAAGGGCATGGTTATAGTATGAAAATGAATCAGGAGATGGATCAGAGTTTTGAAATTAATTTAAAGTCACATGGTGATCACATGGGTTTTGGGGTCAATGTGTGCATCCTCTTCTGTATTATCAACAATTCTCTGTAGTTGGAATAAGAATCTGGACTGCAATAACAAAACAATAAAACATGTTTTTGAGTATACTTTTGTTGTCAAATGGAAGACCAATGTGCTACTTCTGTTGACATCAATGGGAATTTTCAATGAATCATGTGATGTGCATCATTTTCTTTATCTCAAACTCAACTGACACTGCTGTGTGTGTGTTGTGTGCTGTCAAATCACTCCTGATTTCATGATGACCCTCAGGGATTACTTGACAGATGTCCAAGGAGTGATTTAGGCATTTCTGAGCTCCACATGTGTTTCCATGGCACACCATGGATTTGAACTAAGGTTTCTTGAGTTCTCAACAGGCATTCTATCCAGCATACCACACCAACTCTACAGGTACACAAAAGAGTCCCACCAAGCACGACACTATTTTTTTTTCAAAGTGCAATTTTAAAATCTGATAATCAAGGTTTTCCATTCCAAAAACAAGTCATGCTGGCTGGGGATTCTGAGGACTGTAATCCACCAACCAACATTCCTTTGAATTTCTACTGGCATTGGGTGGAAACACCACCCTGCATTTGCAAAGTTCCAGCCATGACAGGAACCAAATGAGAAACATTTAGCTACTGGTGTGCGACACCAATACCACATACAGACATGTCCAAACTTTAGCCCTCCAGATGTTTTGGACCACAACTCCCACAGTCCTTTGCCATTGGAAATACAGGCTTGGAATTCTGGGAGTTGTGATCCAAAACAATAGGAGGGCCAAAGTTTGGACATGCCTGAGGGAATACTGCCCCGATGTCTCTTTCCAATACTTGTCATTCCATTTCTTTCTTGCTAGTTTCTTCATTTGTTCCTTTATCGTTCTCTTGATGTATTACTCAGAGGTGGAAATGAAACATACCCAAGGTTTGAAGATCAGGAGAGAAGTGTTCCTAGTATCAAAACTGGAAACATTTCTTCATAGAATGGTTACAGCTTTTCTTCCTTTCTTCTACTTCTTTTTTTAATTGCCTTATAAAGACTTCTTGAAAAATCAAAATCATTTTACAAATACCAAAACACGTACTTGAAAGTAATCCAAGATTAAATGTTAAAAAGCCCCTGGCAAGAAATGGTTTCCAACTTTCTGTCTTGATTCGCAAGTAGCTGTCAAAGAGTAATGAATGCTCTCTGAGACGTTTGTTTCTGGAGATGGCAAAAAACAAACTAAAATAATGTTTGTTTTGGGACACAGGTCAAAGTGAACAAAAGAAGAGCACGATTAATGTGGATTAAAACAGCTGTAGAGAATTGTGAGATATTGACTGTGTTCTCATATGTCCAAAGGGATTAACTCTTCTACGGTTTCCTAAGTCAACACAGTGGTACAGTTATTCTATTATACTGTGTGTTATTAGTTACAGATACCTCAAGGCACTCAGAGCTGTATTTATTTTCGGATATTGCATGTTTGTGAACTCAAGCAAATTGCCTCTGAAGGCAATAATACTCCTTTGACTAAACCTATGTAATGGGACAGACCTTAACATGCACAGTTGGGTTGGTGAGCTGGGCAGTTGGCTCGTTTAATGTAATCTTAATGTAAACTGTAATGTACTCATTAGTGGAATTTTTCAGACTCAAAATCAAGAAGTGTGGAAAATTACAGCAGAATTGAAATGTACCAAGTTCAGAATATGGTAGAAATTGTAGGTAACATCCTCTGAATCCAAAGATGGGTAGTGCCTATCAAAATCCTGCATAATGTTTAAATAAATTCAATTCTTAAAGAAAACATTTGGTTTATGAATGTGGGATATTTTCTTCTGTAACAAAATGGTGAAACAGCATTTCATTTTTCATTTCGTGCCCATCTCTAAATATCATCTCTATTTTTTCTCAGCAAGAAAAAGAATGCCAACCTTTACATAGTAAATGACAGTCTGAAAACCAACAACATCATTGGCAGTATATAAAATGGTCTACACTGGATATCTTCTTGTGCTCAACTCTATTCATACAATGACATGAAGCAAGAAAAAAATCCTGAAGTTGATTCCTTTTTTCTTTCTGGGCCGTGAAGCCTTGAAGCTGAAATAATGTACCTATTTTGGAATGATCTTGGAGGTAAACTAGTTCCTCACATACTAAGTTTATATGGAAGTCAGTGTTTTACCCTTTTGAAAGGCCCTTTTTTGAGGATCAATGTTTAAGCCCCTGCAACCTGTTTTTCTTCCAAATTTAAAAAATCTGGGTGGGGCCAATGATTTTTATTTCAATATAAGCAAGGTTGGTCTTTTCAATTTATTTGATTCTGTTTTAAATCGGAGAAGATTTAAGGTCATTGAAAACACTTTGCCCAAACTTTCCCAAATTTGGCACAGAGCAAGTAAAGATTACCTCTCTGCCAAATTTAATGTTGATCCAAAGTTGACTTCCAAAGTTTTAAGTTTTTGTTTTGACTGCATTCATTTTTTAGAATTCCCTTAAAGAATGTTGATTTGCTCTGCCAGCCAAATAACATCACTGCACTCTCATGCAGTGATAAATAACTGTTACAGAATTATAGCAGTTGGATTGGGGACAAAACTTCAAAATGTTACCTTATTAGACTACATCTTTCATTGGCCATGTCAGCTGAAGGACTGTGGGAGATACAATTAAAAAATAACCTCCTCAAATTCCACATACTAGTAATAAAGGAAATTGCTCTAGAAACAACTATAAGCTGCAAGCAACACTCACTGTATCATTTCCATAAATTATACTTATAGATGCCTGTTCAGGTGACTTTAAGGAAGAATTGTGGAAACACCTGACAGGGAGTATCTTCCGGTGATGCGAATCTCACGGTCTTCTGATCTTGGACTGAAAATAAGTGTGTGGGGGGGGGGGGGTCACTCTTTTCTCCTAACAGTGAAATTTCTCTTTGTGAGATTTTTCTATTCAAATCAAAATATCTTATGAGAAATCTTGCAGAAGTATTGGCCAAGGTAGATATACATTATCTTCCATGCATTGTCTCTACAGATGGGCATGAACTATGGATTTGTGCTGGTACATTTTTCATCCAAACAGCTGTTCGTTCAGCACTCCTAAGCCCCACCTTCTTCAGCCGGTGCCAACTTAGAGGCAGGGCCCAGAGAATGCAGGGCAGGGAAACTGGGGCACTGCTTCTGAGTAGGCGCCCACCGGAGCAGGCAAGGCTGGGAAGCACCAAACACCTGTTCCAATAAAAAATGAACCAGCACAAATCGATGAACCAACAGTTCATGCCCATCTCTAATTTGCATCCAGAGTCCTTAAAGTCTGAACTCTTCTAAGGAACATTTTAATGACATTGAGATAAAAATTCGAGAATGTGTTTTTGTTTTGTTGTAAGAAGAGATCGGACCTAAAACCGTGACTCTGTAGTTATTAATTGAGTACAACTGCCTTCATCCCTAACCCCTATACTGGCTGATTTTGATTGAGCGTGGAGCCCAATCAGGCCATTTGCAAGGGGTAGTTCTGTTCTGTCACCCTAATTCCTAGCACTTATGGAATGAACTTCCCCCAAAAGGATGAATTGGTTCCCAAGGAGAAAAGGACGAAAACAATATCCACAAAATTGAAATCATCTCCTGTCCATAGAGGTCCACTAATAAAAGTCGATAACTTCAAATAAAATTGTGTCAGCACCCACAAAGAGTTGAATCAACTAAAGCTTTTGTTGATTAACCTACCAATTAAAACTGTAGCCTGGTGTAGCTTTAGTTCACTTTCCAGGTCTCTTCCAGAAAACCAGACACCGAGGACAACCATGTCGGAACTCTTTAAAATATGATCATATTCTCAGATACTTTGTCCTGACATGCTTATTTATGTCTCACAGCTGAATATTAGCCCTCAGCAGGGAATTTTGATAGAGAAATAGACATCTCTATTATGAGTGAGCGGCTCTCCTCCTCCTCCTCCCTCCACCCATACGGGCATACATACGTTCTTTGCATCTCACAAAGAATTCTTTTATGACAATGCATGGAGAAGGGCTCCATGAAAATAAATAGGCAGGAAGCAATGTGGGTTTAATTGCCCGAGCTGCTGCACTGCTAAAATAAAACAGCTGTGATCACATACTGAGATAAAAACCATTGTTCAATAAATATGTCTTATTAAACATGGCTACAGCAATGATCAGTCCAGCTGGCCAGTGGCACAAGCGAGCCCATTTCCTGGACCACCCATTGCTCCAAGAGGGGGGAAGGGATGTAACTGGCCTCAGGGCGAGCCTCTCTTGCCTGGACGGACCACAAAGTGCAATATTTGTGGATGTAATTGATCCTGTAGTTCACCTCTAGGCTACACCACAGTGACTGGGTTTGTTTACTGACTGAATGAATCTTTGCTCAGCTTAGCGAATATTGCAGAGACTGGTGTCTTCTGAAGAATAACATTCTCTCTCCTCCCAACCCCTCTCCCAAGTCTTTGTCAACCAGGGAAGGGAAATGGCAAGTTGGGATGAACCCATCAAGTGATTGTCAGCATCCAAGTCTGGATGGCTACCTGTTGGAAATACTGTGATGGGGGTTCCTGCATGGCAGGGGGTTGGACTAGATGTCCCTTGAGGTCTCTTCCAACTCTATGATTCTATCATTCTATGAATGCTAGGAACAAAACACATACTTTTTCCAATAAGGGTGCACTTACCACATTTTAAGATAGGGGGAAATGCAGGGGTAAACAAATTTTCCTTTAGGAATTCATTGAAAATGGAGTACTCCCTAATTGCGAGCGGTTTTATGTTGTACGGATTCGCCCCATAGGCGATTCTGTTAAGCAAATTTCCCCTATCTCCGGAATTGTTTATGTCATACATATTTTGTTATACAAACTGTTTGTTATACAAGGGTCCACTGTACTGTTGAAGATGATACAAAGATGATGACCTAAATCCAGCTGAGGAAATTACATCTGTGTTAAGATGATGAATAACTTGCTGAAGAGTTCAATGAGATAGGTATCTGTCTGTAGTGCGAAAGGATGATAGTTTGATTCCCACAGTGCCTTTCAGGGGAAGAGCCAACCTGTACAATCTTGAGCAAACTGCACAGTCCCAGGTTCCCCTAGAACAGGCATGTCCAAACTCTGGCCCTCCAGATGTTCTGGACCACAACTCCCACAGTCCTTTGCCATTGGCAATCTAAGGTTAGAATTCTGGGAATTGTGGTCCGAACCATCTGGAGGGCTGAAGTTTGGACATACCTGCCCTAGAAGCAGGCAATGGGAAACCACTGCTGAATACTCACTACATAGATAACTTTGCAAGGGATCCCCATAAGTCCAAACTGACTTGATCGCATAGTATTAGTAAAAGCAGATGTATGTATGTATGTATGTATGTATGTATGTATGTATGTATGTATG
>JAHTLZ010000065.1:8304584-8326098 GCA_023846285.1 Phrynocephalus versicolor | reverse complement strand
TTTCTTTCTTTCTTTTCTTTTCTTTTCTTTTTTTCTTTTTCTTTCTTTCTTTTTTTTTTTTGATAAATGATCACAGATGGCCAGGCTTTTATTTTAATAGAACCCGTTGCTAAGCTGTCTGCTTTGCAAGACAAGTGGGGGGGCCATTATCAAAGACAAATAATGTTCAGTTCAGCAAATTGAATTTAACATCCAAAAAAGATGAAAGGTTTGTTAATCAGCCACTTTTCATGCTTTCTGGACTATTGGCTGTGATATAAAATACAGCTAAGGTGGACTTTATCAACTGCAGCTGAAATCCAGTAGTAACTCACAACTAGAGTAGGCTCTAGTGAGCCACATTGTGTTTTATTCTTTTGTGTTGCTTTGTATTGCTTTGGGGTTTTTGTGCATTAATTGTTTTTAATTAATTTGATTATTTGTATTTATATGTAGGCGACTAACTACCCAGAGAATACCCATTTCAATACTGTGTGGTTAGATGAGATGATAGATAGATAGATAGATAGATAGATAGATAGATAGATAGATAGATAGATAGATAGATAGATAGATAGATAGATAGATAGATAGAAAAGCAAAATGAGCTGCTTATATACCGCCCCATAGTGCTTAAAGCACCCTCTGGGCAGTTTTTAATTTAATTATGCAGGGTACACATTCCCCCTCCCCCTTACTCATTTTACCAACCTCGGAAGGTTAGAAGGCTGAGTGAACCTTGAGTCAGCTCCCTGAGAATGAACCTCAGGTCGTGAGCACAGTTTTGGCTGCAGTACAGTAGTTTAACCACTGCACCACAAGGTTCCATGAGATAGATAAGAACAAGAGGGATCCCTCAAAGTCAAAACACTTACGGATGCCCTAAACCAAACAGCATCAAAAGTGATCCTCACAGCAAGCTCTTCTTTTGGCAGCGCAGACAAGCCCTAAATTTTGTGATTCAGACTCAGCAGGTGGTCAAAACCTCTGTAGGGACCATATAGCCCCATATAAGCCTTCTCAGTGTTTAAGATCTTCCTGGTTTAAGATTTTCTCTCAGTTCTATCACCTTCCCAAACTTGTATGGTGAGGACTAGAGATGGGCATGAAACGCCAAAATGGTGTTTCATTTCGTTTTTCATTTTGGCTTTTTTATTGCTTTTCATTTGGAACAAAATGATTTTTTTTAAAATCAAATCTGCAAATCTCCTTTAAAAAATAATTTCGTACTTCATTTTGTTTCAGGTTTTTAAATGTTTTTTACATCCAACCAGCCCCACTGGTCAGCACTTTTTTTAAAAAAAAAAAATCTACTTGTGCCGAAAAGCTGGCCTGTGGGCTGGGTTGGTGCTTCCCCCCCCCCAGCGCCGACCAGCGGGTCCGGTCGGCACTCCCCCCCTTCTAGCAATGACCAGCTGGCCCGCAGGCCAGGTTGGTGCTTTTTATTTTTTTAAAGTCTAGCTGCTTGGCACTTGTATTTATTATTTATTTTGACAAGCGCCAAGATCAGTGGGCCTGTCAAAATAAATAATACACGAAAGCGAAACGGAACAAAATGTAGAAAATAAAAATTTCCAGTTTGTCTTTTTTTAAAGGGCACTTCATTTTTCATTTCGTTCTGTAATGAAACAAATATTGAAATTAAAAAAATAATTTTGTGCCCATCTCTAGAGAAGGTCTTTCCAGAGGTTGCTTTCAGGCTTTTGAACGCAGTGCCCCAAGAAGCCAGGCTGGCCACTTCCCTTTTGCCTTCCCATCTTCAGATGAAGATCTTCCTCTCCAGTCAGGCCTTGAAGCAATATGTTATCTCAGGAATTACTGTTTTTTTAACTCATAAGTTTTAAATGTTTTAAAATTGTTTTTACAATTGCTTGCTTTAATCTAAATGTAATTTTGATATTATTTTTTTAAATTGTGATATTTCTATCAAGTTTTCAGATTTGTTATTTTACTTGTTTGGTCCCCTGTGGCAGAAAGGTGGCATATAAATAATTTAAGTAAAATGAAAGTAAAATGAAACAATCCAAGCAACTTCTTGGGTAGTGTGTTCTTACTTCTAATCCACTGCTTTCTCTTTCTCCTCTACAGATAAAAGATGAAGACAATGGCTACAATAAGAATTTATTCTGTGTTCCTAAACATTATGAGGAGGACATAGAAAGAGTCTTTATACCGCATGGCCTTATCCTTGACAGGTACACACATATCATTTGGGCAGAGTCTGGAAAATCAGTGGGAATGTGTTCACACATTTTAATCATTAATAATAATCAAAAACTGAATTTGATAAATTTGTATTGCAAGGGAAATGTTTTTAGCAACTATGTTAATTTTGAAGTAGCATTTAAAGTTGAATCATATAACAATCACATGCTCTCAAGTCAGTTCTGACTCATGGTGACCCTTTTCAGAGTTTTCCTGGTATGAAGTAATCAGAAATGGTTTGCCATTCCTTCCTGCCTTCAGAGTATGCCTTCAGACTGTGCAGCTTTCCCAAGGCAACACAGGCTGACTTTACTTCACAACAAGGGTGCACTTTTGTTGATGTTTTGTCTTTTTGTAATTTGTATTTTGTATTTTTTTGTATTTTGTACAAAATAAAAGTCATTTTGTTAAAAGGAAAAACAAAACAAAACAGGCACCTCTGGTTCTGTAGCCAGATACCTAAATGACTGAACTCAATCAATCAATTTTTATTTTACAGCCAAAGGCTCGATAGAAGACAGTATGCATTCATAAACATAACTAAAGGAAGCTTAAAATTAGTTAAGTGCAAGAATTCTCTTTCATGTTTTCTGGGCAGAGAAAAGGAATTTGGCCACAAGTTCTGCTATGGACTGTCTGAATGACTGAACTGCCAGCTAGAGATGGGCACGAAATGAACAATTTTTCATTTCCGTTTTTGTTTTTTTGTTTCATTACATAACGAAATGACAAACAAATTTTGTCCCTAAAATGAAACAAAACGAACAGAAACACTGGAAATTTTGTCGTGCATTTTGTTTCCGTTACTGCAATATGAGTGAATTGCTTAAAATCCTAAAAAAAAAACACAAAAAAATTTGAAATAAATGGTAATGAAATGGTAATAAATGAATGAAAATGAAAATGAATTTTTTGCAAAAATTCATGAAAAACGGAAACGAACCGAAACGGATCCTCCAAATGACAAACGACAAATGAAATGCCATTTTTTTTTATTTGTGCCCATCTCTACTGCCAGCATCACTTTATATCACAGTGGTCACTGATTACACCTCCCAACGTAAACCAAGTCCTAGGTGTAATTAACTGCTGGTCCATCTTGGGGATAGATTGGAATCAGGGTAGAATGCACTTCCCTCTGTTCCATGTGATCACCAGAGAAAAGATTACACTGGATTTAATGCTAGCCCAGTGGCTGTGAAGTGTAGGCTGAGAAGGATCTGAATTTGCTATAATTTAGATCTTTTTTTCCCTCCACCACCTTTCATGACCCCCCCCTGCAAATCTCAATTCTGCTGACAGATCTAGTAATATCAGTAGATCTGGCATCAAGCAGCAGAAGGGCCGTGGCGGTGGTCCATGAGGCTTTTGCCCATTGCATCTCACAACAGCCAGCATATACAGTGGTACTTCAATTTATGAGCTTAATCCATTCAGACTTCAGGGTTGGAATTAAGGACTTGGTATCAAAGATTTGGACTTGGACTTGGGACCATTGACTCAAACTTAGGACTTGAACCCAAGGACGTGCCAATTTCCCTGGTACCATATTTCTGCACTCTCCACCAAGGGGCTGTGCTAAGTCTGAAGAAGAGGAGTTTTGTCCATGAAAGCTTGCAATCTGTTTGATTTTTAGTGGTCCAATGAAACGTATCACCCACTGTTACACTTTAGTAAAGAAAGGAAAAAAGGTGTTTTCCTACACACACAGCAGGTGACTTGGAAGAATTAGTTGGGGCGGGGGGAAGTTAAAATGGTTGAGTTAGTTGCAGGAATCTGGGATTTGTAGTCCAAAAAGTGGTTTAGATGCGGCTAATGAGAGCTGCAGCCCTAGAAGGTCTGAGTTTGCCTATGTTGGGATTAATAATAGGGCGGCCATTGCCCCAAATTCAAACCATAATAAATGGAGATTAAATAATGCTTGTTTCCCTTTCCGGAGAAAAGAACAGAACGCTTGGCAAGAGACATCATGCAGGACATGGGCCAGCACCACATCTTTGCCCTTTGCATCCTCAAAGGAGGCTACAAATTCTTTGCGGATTTGATGGATCACATCAAAGCCCTAAACCGGAACACAGATCAGTCGGTCCCCATCACGGTAGATTTTGTAAGACTAAAAAGCTACTGTGTAAGTATATTTCTTCATACCTTCAGTTGCCTGTGTGATTACAGTTACAGTGGAATAGTGGCGAAAGCAGGCTAAGTATCAAACTACAACATTCTAGATAATGTTCCATTAGAAGATGGAAGAACTTAAGGCATAGGTCTCAGCCTTAGCCAAATACTTGGCTTGGGTTTTTGTTTGTTTGTTTGTTTGTTTTGACTGGTCATCTGTAAGGAAGAAGTCCTTCTGGAATTAAGTCCCTGGAATGCAAATATGACTTTGGTTCACACTGAGAGATATCCATTAGTCTTAAATGCAGCTCAATACTTTTGGTTTGATTTTATTTAAACCCTGTGTCAGTTTTTTATAATGCAAACAAGTTATATGTAACTGGTTGCTTGCAATTATTCCATTTGGATTTTTCATACTATGAAAACTCAACCATAACTAAAGGTGCAATCAGACAGGAATTAGCTCACATTCTGGATGACTTGCAACGTGCGATGTGAGCTGTTCTCTGGCAATCACACATCATGCAGGAGATCAAGAACAACCAAGGACTGATTTGTGCCTAAAGTGGACTTTTTTGAACCAATAGCCGAGATCCTCTTTGTGGGACTGAAGGAGAAGGGTCATTTTAAGGGAGATTGCTCTCAGCAAATTTATCATTCCGGTGCAATCAGATGTTATCCTTTCTCATCCTCTAATCACACCTTTAGTGGGAAACATGTTGATCCTTTTCACAGTGCATTGTTAAATTTTACAGTCACTTATACAATGTGTATAGCTGCCTAGATGCCCTAAGCACATCCGATCTCACCTGATTTCGGAAGCTAAGCAGGGTCGGCCCTGGTTAGTACTTGGATGGGAGACCACCGAGGAATTCCAGGTGCTGTAGGCGCCTGGAGTAGGAACTGGCAAACCACTCCAGTATTCCTGCCAAGAAAACTCCATGGACATGGGGTCATGAAGAGTCGGTCACTACTGTAATGACACAACACACACACACCCATACAAGGTGTATAAACCCATTTCTCAAAAGGCCTGCAGAGTTTCAGGTGGACAGGAGCCTGTTCCAGCTACAAACTGCTTATGACTTCACTTAATGATGGAGGAGGAGGAGGACGCCCTGTCCACAGTGCTCAGTTCTCTGACTCATTCCATCCCTTTGTTCTCTGGTGTAAGCATGGAAAAGACAGCGAGTCAGACATTGGGAAGGCGGGTTTCATGCTCCACTGAACTGTACCATTCAGCGTTTTGAAAACATCCTGAAAAGGATCTATTTTAGTCAGGGCTTGCAAAGCTTCCTTGCATGGATCACAAGTACCAAAATTGTGCTACCCACCGAGCAGCTTCACACAGCAGTTAAAGAGCATCGGGTACAGTGCTGACGCCTGAGAAACCCCCGTACCTTATGGTCCAAGGGGCTGAAATTTCATCTCCCAGCTGAAATCTCTAGACATGGTCCACAAGAAAAGATCAGAGCCAACTCAATGCTAAAACTCCAATCCCAATCCCCAAGAACCTGTCCAGGAGGATACTGTGATTGACAGTATCAAAGGTCACTGAAAGATCCAGGAGTAACAATAGGGTGTGTCTGCTTCTGTCAGCCTCTCTTCAAAGGACATCTAATAGCTCTACCAGCACCATCTCAATACCTCGCCAGGGCCTGAATCCAGACTGGAGTCAATCAAGGCACTCAGGCTCCTCCTGGTATGTCCGGAGCTCATTTGTCATCAGCCTCTCAATCACCTTGCCCACGAATTGTCTCTTACCAACTGGGAGGTGGGGGCCTTATAATAATAGGCCAGATGTTGGTTTCTTGAATATGGAAGGGGAAAATACCCTCCTTCCATGATGAATTTATGATATTCAGGGTCCACTAAAATACAGGTCCCCTTAGTGGCTTTTATTAATCATGCTTGGCAAGGATCAACTGAGGAGTTGGTAGGTCCAGAGCTCATCAGCACCATGGAGACTTCCTCCACTGATACAGGATCAAACTGAACCAAACAGAGAGAGATGGTGTGGTCACACCATAGTCAACAAATCTGCTCTTGGAGTCGAAGCCAGCACAGATGACCTTGGTTTTAGATATTTAAAAAAGCCTTGGAACTGATTTCTGGTAAAGTGAAACTGAGGCCATGACTGGCTAGCACTAGTGAGGTCACAAACCACCCAGAACAATTCTGCCTGTTAGTTCGCAGACTCCCCTATATTTCTGGTGTAAAATGCCCTGTTGCCATCGTTAAGGTGTTGGAATACTTTCCAGTCAGGATCTTGACAGAAGCCTTATTTTGCACTGTCTGGTCCTTCCTCCACCTTCTCTCTAGCTGTCTTCTTGCTAACTTCATAGCTCACAGCTATACCAGGGGGCTGAACAAGCTCTGAAGTGGAGAGGGTTTTCAGGGGCAATCATGTCAGCTGCTCAAGTCCTCTCCAAATACCCAGACATCAACATGAACCAATATCTTCTGGAATATGCAGGAGGAAAATAGAAATGCATGTTCCACAATTGTCATGGCAGAAGTCAACCAGGTAGACGTCTTAAAGTGAGCTCAGAGCTGGTAAGCTGGTTACTAGGAAAGTAACATTCCAAGCTCTGCCTTTAAGATCTCACAACTGCTCCTGATGTTTAATTTGACACTCTCATTACATTTTTTAAAATCTAGGTTAGAGAGCACCAAAGTCCGCTACAGTGAATAAAACAAAGGAAATCTACTACCCATTCTTGGCAGCACCTAAAGCCAGGTGCTCTTAACTTTTAGTCCATCAACTGACAGTAAAAAAGGGAAGCAGTTCTTATTCATGACATACAAATATATTCAATCTGCTGCCACTGAGACCAGGAGGAATTTGCAAGGAAGAACTTGGATGAAATTGGCTGAAAACCTATGGGGGGAAAAGGTCTGACTTTTTCAACATAATAGTTTACAAATGTGCAAGGGAATGCTTGGTGCCTCCTTTAACTGAAGCTGAGAAAGCCTCCTTTAACTGAAGCTGAGAAAGCCTTCTTCCTTCTGCCATAAAGGAAGCACTAGTTCAGAAATGTAGTGTTTCCACATTCTACCCTGAGGGAGGACAGAACAAGGGCGGCTTAACAGCTGGATTGTAGCTTGATGCTCTTCTAAATGGGAAAGGTTAAGCCCAATATAATTTTGCCTTGTCCTTTGTCTGTGGTACGTTGTAGCTTAGTGACTAACAAATGATAACTTGATAGGTGTTTGGTTGTTAGTTGCTTGGAGGATATTTTTGATCTATCCCCAGAATGAGTCTTCGACACAACATGTCAGTATCATTGGAGAAGAACTCTCCGCCTATAAAGGAAAGGTATGAAACGACAATAACAACAGCTTCCGCTTTCCGAAAGAAATCTAACACCAGGAGCCAGACCAAATGTAGTGACTGGCAACCACCACTATATTCGTCACTTGGATGAGAGGGTGCAGGGAATGCTTATCAACTTTGTGGTTGACACAAAAGTGGGTGGAATTGTTAACACCCAGTAAAACAGAAATATACTTCCAAACAATCTTCAGAGACTTGAGCACTTGATGAGGTTAAGTGGAAAGGGACAAAAAAGCCAAACATTCAGTTGCAAGATGGGGGGGTACATAGTTCAGTAGCACTTCAGACAAGAAGGACCTTGGTCTTGTAGATCACATAAGCCGAGTATTGAGCCCAAAGTGCAATCTGGCTAAAAAGGGGGCAAATGCTATTGTAGGATTTGTATTTTGAAATTTTTGAAATCTGGACAAACACCTAGCAGATATCCTTTGCTTTGTATTCCCACATGGAACAGGTGGTTTGGCTTAATGGCCTTATAGGCACCTTCCAACGTCACTGTCCTATGATACATTAACAGAAGTATTATCTCCAAATCCTGTTAAATACTACTTCCTGTAGTATTGACGAAGCTGCTTGGATGAGTAGTGAAACGCTGATGTGGTCTATAAAGGCCTGCACAGGGCGGTGTGAAATCAAGGTGAACTAAAGTACTGTATAAATTGGAGGCCTCACCGCTAACTTTCCTCAGACTGATGAAGCTGCTCAGATGAGTAGCAAAACTTTTCAGGCTCTCAAGAAAAGAAGTCCAGTTGCCATGACTCAGCTTCCAGATAAACCCACCTGGATGACTGAGAATCTTCACAGACACGACTTCCTGTCTATTCCCTACTGCTTAGGCCTCATCCTGAGTACTGTGTCCAATTTTGGAGCAATGTAGAAGGATGCTAGCAAACTGGAACAAGTTCAGAGCAAGGAATCAAGTATGAGAAGGCTGGAATCCAAGCCCTATGAGGCAAGACTGAAAGAACTGGGCATGTTTAGCTTTGAGAAAAATAGACTGTGGGAAAATAGGATAGCACGCTTCAAAATGAAGAATTAATTACTGTTGCACAGAGGATGGTAAAGATGTGTTCTTAATCATCTCTGAATGCAGAACACCTAATAAATGGCTCAAGTTACAAGGAACTATATTTTGGTTGGATATGGGGGGGTCCTAAATATTAGAGCAATATGACAATGGAACCAGCTACCTCAGAAGGTGGTGATAGCTTCAATACTGGAGGCATTCAAGAGAAAGTTAGACAGCCATGCATCAAATCTACTTTGATTTGATTCCTGCATTGAGCAGAGGGTTCCACTTAATGGGCCCCTGCCAACTCCCTTCATCTATGAATCTATGATCATAGAAGCCGTGTGTCTCCAGGGAAATTGCTACCATGCTTTGCAAAGAAAAAAATTAATTCATTACATTACGTGGTTTACTATTAAAAGCTCCACAGACAACATATGTACTGGCAATTAAATGCACACTTTTTATTCGGTATATAATGAAAATGAAATGGCCAAAGAGTATTGATGGCTAATTTTTTGAGGAAGTACTTTAACAGGTGAGACATTTTGGAAATCCCATCAACATCATACCTATGGTACTGATAGACCCACATTCTTTAAATGTGGAGCCCTGTGTAATCAATACAGCAACATCCACACGCAGCAGGAAAGTGTCTATGACTCTACATGCTTGAGGAAACCTCCAGATATGTAGATGTAAAAAGATGAGGTGGGACTATAAAGTACTCTAGGAATAACTGGATATAGTCAAAGTTTTTGAGAAGGTAGCTGTGTTAGTCTGTGCAAGAATGCTTTTTGTCTTCTGTTTTGCTTTATTTTTCTTTTGAGTTTTGCCTGAGTATAGTCAGTGACCCTGGGATGGCAATAGGCTATGAAAAGATGCAGCACTCAGAGGGCAATTGAGTAGACTGTGTCATCCGAGAACATGCCTGGTTAGAAACCTAACTGAGAGTGCTCTACAGTGTAACAAGTAAATGCAGGACCCACTTTGGGTACTTTTATGAATATACTGAACTTGACAGTGTTACCAAAAAAAATTACATATCTTATGTGTTTCCCTTCCATGTGAATCCTGTGCTGCAGAATGTCTTGGTAGTGGAGGTAAGTTTTCCATATTATGTTATATTAATGGTTGTGATAAGGAAAACATAGCTTTCATGGTGGGTAAAACTATACTGGTTGCAATCCTTTAGGATAGCTATGCTGCATAACCAGACGTTGTGAAAGCAGTTGCAAAATTCTTATCAAGAAGGAAGTCATATTCAGAAGCTGGCTCTGCAGAAGCTGTTGTGCACCTGTTTGCACAATCGGTTGCACATAGTTGGTTGTGCTATCAGACACATAGCATGGGCTGCCTGGGCAGTGGTCCTTGCAAATGTCCAAAAGTGTAACTTTACATGAAATCAAGTGCCATGGATTTCAACCCACTAAGGGGGTTACTTCACGGCCTTCTTTGTTCCGCGGCTAGTTTTGTACCATGACAGCGTTGGTTGCGATCACATGGTTTTGTCCTTGTTTCAGTGTTCCCATGGTCATGATAACTTGTCTCGTGACAAGTGTGACCTCACGGTCTTGTACCGTGACAGACACTGAATTTGTCTAGCTTCCTTTTTCTTTTCTTTTTTTTTTTGGGGGGGGGGGCTTAAAAATTCTTTTTTGATATTTCGCTTCTGAAAAGTCAAAATCTTTGCAGGCAGGGAAGGAGTCTGCAACTCGTCTGGCTAGCTTTCACTTTCTCTACATGGTCGCATTGGAATAGCCTTTGGGCTTTCTTCGTCCTTTATTCCTTTTGCTTGCTAATTAATTGTCCATCTGGTGTACCTCTTGCCTGGCTTTGAAGTTTGTTTTGTTTTATTGGTATTTAACGGAGGGCAAGGGGGTGGTGATCATCTGGGGTGGGTTGGCATTTTGAACGTAATACCCAACCCAGTAGCTGGGACATAGTTTTTTGATAGAGGAAAGAATGTTTTGTTGCGTGACAGTTGTTACTTCATAGTGTCTTGTCTCGGAACAGAAACTAGGAACAAACCGTGACAAGGAAATACCCTACCCCAGCGCCAGGTACAGATTTGTCTCACTTAGTTCCCCTTCCAGGGACGTGGTCAAGACAAATTTCAGCTATTGTACGATGGACGTGAAGTAAGCTTTTTTGTACTGCTCCAAAGCGCAACACTTAGACGAAACGGACATGAAGTAACTGCCTAAGAGAGTGGCTTCTGAAGTGTAGAATAATACCTGTCATTAATTTTCTTCCAGGATATTATCGAAACTGGTAGAACAATACAAATGCTGCTTTCAAAAATAAAGGACTATGAACCACAGATGGTTAAGGTGGTAAGGTAAGCATCACATTATGGAAAGAAGCAGAACTTAAAGAACCAAGGTTGGAGTATAATCTATGTTAGTACTTAGAAATCTCACAAATTGAGCCCATCTGTGCCCAAAGATCAAACAGCAAAACCTGCTTCTTTCATTTAAAGTATCCCTATTCACAATAACATTTTGAAAGTAATCCATTGCAATTGCCACTGTTAGTAACATGTTAAAAATAATTCATTATGGGTTCTTCCAAAAGGAACATTTGTTTTCTAATAAATATCTGTTGATGTACAATAACATTGGGCATTTTCCTCCACTGGCCTTATCCTGGTTGCAAAAGTGACAAGGAGTGACAACCCCCCCACCACCTATCAATGTTTTTCCTTCCTCCTCCTTCAAAGCTTGGATCTTCTTATAGGGTGAAATGAAGCACAGCTTCCATGTCAGAAAATCCCCATATAGGTCTTCAAAGGCAAACCAATCAGCCAACAAATGAACAAATGAACAAATGAATGAATGAACGAGCAAACAAATGAATGAATGAATGAACGAACAAAGAAACAAACGACAACAAACAAGCAAATGTCCCTTCTGGAAATTGAGAGAGAGATCACTAAATGGTTCAGAAATGGTTTATTGTCTGATCAGAGTCCCTGGATGGAAAAATCTAAAGAGATACATAATTTACTCCCCCTCAAAAAGAAAAAAGAACCTGCAGAAGAGAGGCATCAATGGGGAGTTACTTTTTCAAAACATTTAATGCAATGACTGTGAAAGCATTAAAAAGTTTTTTCACATCTACATACTATACTTTGCATTTAAATTTGGAGATAAGCAGAGGAATACCCTGAATTCTAATCATCAAGGCATGTACTGTATATCTGAGGAAATGCCATGGCGGGTGAGGAAAGAAATTGATCAGAGAGAATACACATTCTCCTTAAAATGTAGTTTGACCCTTATTTTCACACACTTTTCTAAGATTCAAAGAGTCTATTGATCATATCCTGTCCTCTTCTATTATACCAAACCTTGCACATGAATTAATATTCTTTCTAATAACCAACCTAGTGTGTGAGGTGAGTTCCTGGTTTTGGTTTTATACCAAGGGCACAGGAAGATGTGTGAGATCAGATTAGGCCCATCATCAGTCAGTCCACTGAGCTCCATAATGCATGCATGGACAGGCAGTAGCATTCCAGAAGTTTCAAGCATGGGTCCTTTGCAACACTTACCGGGTGATTCAAGGACTGAACCTGGAAATCTCTGCGTGCTGACCATCTCATTTGCACCTAATCCTTTTCTTTTATTCTGAAATTTTAATTTTGTTTTACTCGTATGGATCAACAACACTGTGTCATGGGACTTATTAATATATATATATATATATTTACTCTTGCTCAGCCACTGAAAAAAAATGAATGAGAAAAAAATTCAACACAAAGGCAGACAATGAGTTGCTTTAAAACCCATTTAAATGTCTGGAACAAAATCAATTGCATTTTATTCCACTCTTGACTCAGCTAATACCAGCAGAAGACGGGTGTCTCTGTTTATTATCCATTCCTATTACTGTAGAAGCGAAACAGAGCCACTTATAAAATAAGGAAGCCATTCGTTGCACAGGCAGGTTCTTTAAGAATGGGGAATTGGATCATTTGCAAATTAGAAGAGGAAAAGCAACAATGTATGCAATCTATGCTGAGTGATTTTAATGAGCCACAGAATGTTGAAATCAGTGGACCCAGACAATGTTGAAGATCTAGCCAGTGGTTCTCAACCTGTGGGTCCCCAGATGTTCCTGGACTGCAACTCCCCAAAGTCTTCATCACTAGCTGAGCTGGCCAGGATTTCTGGGAGTTGCAGTCCAGGAACATTTGGGGACCCACAGGTTGAGAACCACTGATCTAGACAAAGGGATCAAGGAAAAGGGGGGAAAGGATTAATGAAGGATGGATCAAGGAAAGCATCAGCAGGTGTACATCCAGGGCCAGGGCCAGGCTTTTGTTGCACCCTAGGCAAGACTAATTACTTGCATGTGCCCCCAGCTAATTTTCAAAAACAGACCATTTGTAGGGAAATGTCCCTCTCTCAGGTCAGTTTTGTGACCCTCTGTGGTCAGTTTTTGCACCCCTCTCAGGTCTGTGCTATAGGCGGTCACCTAATTCGCCTAGTGTTCGCTCCGGCCCTGTGTACATCCTAATGTTACAAGAAACAAGAGTCACACACTAAACCAGTGGTTCTCAACATGTGGGTCCCCAGATGTTCCTGAACTGCAACTCCCAGAAATCCCTTCTAACACAGCGAATGGTGGAGGCTTCTGGGAGTTGCAGTCCAGGAACATCTGGGACCCACAGGTTGAGACCCACTGCAGTAAACAATGCGGTGAAGAACCTGTAGCCTCTGAATACAGCTGGAGTACCATGTCTACTTGACTTGAACACTGGTCATACTGTCTGGAACAGACTCCAATAATATTTATAGGGCCATAAGTGCTTCGTCTCTTCTATATAAGGAAGCATCAAGACGTTTTTCCTTTCACATTTTCCAGAATCCCCCCCCCCCCATTAACCCAGTCTCAAGTACCCCAAGCTGACTATGAGAGGTTTCAGGAGGGTAGAGAAGAAAGGCATGCCATTTTTCATTCCCACTTCCTGACATCTCTCCAGATGCACTGAGCAGGACTGCTACACCACTGCTTCAGGATGACAGGTGCTCTGAGCAGGATCATGCCCGTTGTGAGCCTGGGATGCACTTGAAAGTTCCCTTGGCTGCCCAAAGAATAGTCAAAACGTGACGCTGAAATCCAAATCCCTGAAACCATCTCAAAAGCATAAACTATGCGGTTGCCATTCAGAATCTGAGTTCCAGATTTGATAGCATTTAAAATCAGCTAAGAGCTGGGGTACATTGCTTCAAGATTTGGGTACTCTTGTTACAGTCTCTTAAGCCCCATTCAATTATTTTAGAGAACGCATGATAGTTAATTAAACTTATGAAGGGGGAAGCACACTAGCTTACCTGTTGCTATTTGTAGAAGTGATGGGTCCCCAGAAAAGAGCCTGTTCTACATGAGTTATTTCTCTGATACAGTAGTTAGAAATATGATCTCCCCCCAATGTTCTGTCATTCATGAAGGCTTATTGTGTACAGGATTGCCCCCTTCTTCAGAACTCTCTGTTCTTACATGAGCAAAATGATGACAGCCAGGGCAAACTAGTATATGCTCTCCCCCTTTGCACCAAATGGAATTGGTACATTCAAATGCATCTCTAAGAGCATACATTCTGGTCTGGTCATGGGTTCAGACTGTTAATTATTCTTTAGCGTGGTTCAATATTAACATCATTTCTTCTTTTCACTTCGCCAATCAACAGTCTTCTTGTTAAGAGGACAAACAGAAGTTCAGGATATCGACCTGACTGTAAGTTAGACTTTTGCCATACTATAAAGTCATACAAAAGAAACTGCATTTTAACATACAGTGGTAACTCAAGTTACAAATGCTCCAAAAATCAAGTTATGAATAGAAATTAACAGGTATAAGAAAATTTCAAGTTACAAAAAAAAGCCTGGGTGTTTTGGGATTTTCTGAGTTACGAAAGGGAAAAAAGATTCCTTTTCAAAATGGCTCCTGCTTGTTTGCAGTGGCAATCCTGCCATCATGTGCCCACCTGACCACAGTGCTGCAACTGGGAAGAAGAAGCCATTTTGAAAAGGGAAGCTGAGAACCAGGGTTCTGTTTATTAATGACCTGCACCAAGTGCCCATTTTGGGAATATTTGGCACCAATTTGGGACCTTTTGGGGGATGTCTTTGGTGGATTTCTCGTGGCCACCCAACTACAGTGCTGCAATTAGGAAGAAGAAGGAGCCATTTTGAAAAGGGAAGCTGAGAACCAGGGCTTCTTTTTTTTTAATGATCTGGTCACACTGCCCATTTTATAAATATTTTGCACTGTTTTAGGGACTTTTGGGGACTTCTTTGGTGGATTTCTCAAGTGGTTATAAAGTAGGTTGTCCATCCTCTTGTTTGCTTGCCTGTTAACTGTGCATTTTGCATTCTGGGAGGTGATTTCCCAATTGGAACAAATTAGTCCAAAGCATTTCTATGGAAAACCCTGTTTTGAGTTACGAAAATGTCAAGTTAAGAAAATGCATTTGGAATTGATCAATTTTGTATGGAGGTACCACTGTATGTTACTATAATGATTTTTGAATGAACACAGGAACTCCTGATAGCAATGTGATTTCAAAAATGCTGAGAAACGAAACAGTGAAGATAGATGGAATTAATTATTAAGGCCAATTGCATTTCATTTTTGAAGTTGTCATCAGATGGAGCCTTGTGCTATGGATTGATCCACTTTGGGAACATGAATGGTTTATTCGATTTTCTGGTTACCACATGACATACAGTATAGGCAACTGAGTACCAGATCAACACTTATCCATGCCTATCCACACATTTTGGGTTCCTAGCAGTGTGGCTAGGGTTGCTGTGTTTTGGTTCCGTTCAGGTATAAAGAGGATTGTTTAGCAGATGGAAAATATATTCCTTATTAACAAACTTAACAAATCCTCCTAACCCTGTCACCCCTAGAGAAGGAGATGAAAAACCCTTATAATGTATCCATGAATCATCTGAACAGTAAACCAATTAAGCGCTATGTCAGTTACAAATAAATGGGGGCATTTCAGCTTCCCTCCCCTCCATGTGCTCATAGATGGGGAAATAGGAAGACATGTAAAGGGATCTTTTTATTGTTTCTTTTCCTTTAAAGGGAGGAATGGTCTGAGTTGGTTGTCTGAGGTGTATTGTGGATTTCTGCCCTATAATCACTCAACCCTTACATCTAGACTGTCTAATCGCACCCTAAATTGCATCTGACAGAAATTCGTATAATCCACAAAACTGTCACTGCATAAATGGCCTATGCCTAGGAGTCAGAGAATACATGGCTGTGATATAAGAAAGACTGAGATGCTGAAGGTGCAGCAAGATGATTATGTGCAGTATTTTTTCTGTGTATAAGTCTATATTTTTGTCTAAAATTGTTAAACTAATAATTGAGGGTTGTCTTATACATGGAAGTAAGCCGAGTAGAGAACCACATATTTGTGAAACTGTAACTCTGTGTTCAAAAAAGGGGGGGGCATCTTATATATGGGTGTGTCTTATAGACAGGGAAATATGACACATTCCTTGTCCTATATGCCCTTAATTAGTACCCCGTTGCCTTCAGACACAACAGATAATCCTGACCCATTGCCAGTGTTCAAGAAATACACAACTCTCAATCCAGTTGACAATTTTCTATTAGATATTTATTTTTTCCATTTGTTCTTATTTTGAACTGTCAAATCATTTTGATTTATTGTATTGTTTATTTGCTTATTTGTTCTTTTTATTATTATGATTTGATTATTTGGTCTGATTGATTAGTTTTTATTTACTATTTTAAGTTGTTTAATCTGTTTTTGTATTTTGTGTTTGTTTGTAAACCACCCAGAGTAGCTTTTTTGCTTGATGGCTGTGGTATATAAATCAAATAAATAAATAAATAAATAAATAAAATTGTCAATTTCATACAGGGGACAGGCTGGGGAGCCATCTCGATCCTTGCTTCAGGCAGCAAAATAACTTGGGCCAGGCCTGATTGGGATTGATTTATGTCGGTTTCACATTTAGTATCATGCCCCCTTGTGAATGCTGAAAACCCCAAACCAGGTTACTGTAACTGATATGATGGTACACTCTTTGGATTTTCCGTTAAGCACACACTGAATGGCAAGGTGTCTCTCATGACTAATATCTCCACTTTTGTGACAGATATAGGTTTTGAAATTCCAGATAAATTTGTGGTGGGATACGCTCTTGACTATAATGAGTACTTCAGAGACCTAAACGTAAGTATGTACACCTTCACAGTTAATGAGCCTCAACCCTTTTCTATTTTAGTATGCTTATACTTTTCCCCAGCTCTCTCATTCTCTCCTGTTTTTCTTACTTACTTTGACCTTTATTTGCATATAAAAATAGATTCACAACTTAGTAAAATTCAGAGCATATCTAAAATCATAAAGCAGATATGTACTCCATAAGTATGTGGCACACATACAGAGTAGGTTTGGAGCGAAGGGCTTGCGTACTGATGTCGGGTCAGGTTAAGGTTGCCATGTTATTTTACCTTCTTCATTTTTGCTTTCTCTCTGCTCTTGTGTGATCTTTTTAATCATTTCTGTGCCTCAAGAAAAATGTTTTCATGGGACAAATGCTTGTCTCACCTCTAAAGATGGGCAGGAACCAGGAAAAATGGCAGACTGTGATGGTTCACAGTTCATGCCCAACTCTACTCATATACAAGGAACCATAAAACTATTCTGTTCTTTACTGAGAGGGTGAGATATTTCGTGACACACTCCACAATGAAAAGGAAGGATCATGGCTGCTCATCTACCATAGTTTCAACATTTAAAATAACAGAACAGAACAAAACACCCACTGTATATCTATTTATTTAAGCTTGATGACAAGTGCTTAGTTCAAGGGTGTCCAAACTTCAGCCCTCCAGATGTTTTGGACTACAACTCCCAGAATTCCAAGCCTGTATTGCCAGTGACAAAGGACTGTGGGAGTTGTGGTCCAAAACATTGGCTGGGCTGAAGCTGGGACACCACTGGCTTAGTTTATTGATGTCCAAAAAACTCTTTGTAGAATTCTTTTTTTTTTCCTCTGTCTTTTCTTCTTGAAGCATATCTGCATTCTGAATGAGAAAGCCAAAGAGAAATATAAAATATGAGTTATGTCGTTGACTGGATTGTGGATGAGAATTTATTGCCTGCATGAAAAGGACCAGACAGAACGGCATACTATGAAACACCAATGGGCAAGAACATGAAGATATATTTTGCAAATTTTTTCCTAAAAATAAATGTACAAAATGATATATATTTAAAAATAAAGTTCCAAAACAACTACCATGAGATTGGCCTCAAATGAGCATACAATTTATAAAAAGCAGTCTAACAGTACAGTACAAAGAATAGTGCTAAATTCAGCTGACCTGCTGAAATTCTATAGTTAAATTATCAGTTGTAAATTACAATGGCACACAGTTACACAAACTATTTGCAGAATGCTTTTGGGTGCTGTAGGTGAATGAAATCTGTTTAGCAAACAGTGCATATTCCACAGCATCTCCCCCCCTCCCCGAAACAACAGGGTCGCCAACTAAATGTGAAGTTAATTGGGCATTTGGATCCATACAAAATAGGCACAGCATGCTTTGGCATACAATGGGCACACATTTATTACTTGTGTTGCAAATATTGTCATTTTACTTGTTACTGCTCATTTGTCCTACTCATTGAGCCACTGAAACATGATTACAGTCCAATGAACTTAACTGTTCCTCTAATAATTACAGTGTCCTTAGTATGAATGTGATCTTTAACAAAGGAGTAAAAAGATGGTCTCTCTCTCTCTCTCTCCCGATGCACATACAATTAGATACTGTTTCTCCAATAGCGGGAGGATAAGAATGGGGTGGGAAGAGAAAAATGAATGGATTAATATGAGCAAATATGATTTGGATGCCCCCAGTGTTGTAAGAGCAACCCCACACATTTTACATGACAATTGTGTTTATGTGAACTTGGGCAAGTTTCTTCTTTACGACAACTCCTACAGGATTATAGCTAATGTAGTGTAAAACTATTTTTTTTAACTCAGAGTCAAAACAAATGTTCAACCATTGATAGGAATTGATAGTTTCTGTTCACAGTTTCTAAATAAGTATTTCTCTCTCTCTCTCTCTCTCTCTCTCTCTCTCTCTCTCTCTCTATCTATCTATCTATCTATCTATCTATCTATCTATCTATCTGTCTGTCTGTCTGTCTGTCTATCTAATGGTCTTATTTGTAGGTTATCTTTCTTCTGACAAGCATGTTGATGCCCTTGGGGGCCACATCTAAACAGCATATTGCACAGCCAGTTCTAGGTTTTCTCAGTGCTGTGGTCCTAGCCTAAGTTGGTGGGGTTTATTCAATAAACACAGCAGTAGTGCCACAAAGAGTACAATGGAATAGTTCCAGGCCTGCAATAGTTAGATAATAGCTGTTCTTTTTAAAATCAAGTGTTTATTTTTCTTTTCCACGAAGTAATTCATTACTTTTCAGATATCTTTTTAAATCAGCTCATTTCAGATTGTTAAAGTAACTAGTAACCAGCAATGTAATAATTAGTTATAAATTCACAATAAAGGTAGTGGATCAAGTTATCACAAAGTTACATTCCAGTCACAATCAGTAGCATTTTCTAGTGCCTTTCCAAAATTACCATTATGGTTTCTTTAAAGTGATTTCAGTCTGAACATTTCCTGATGCTGAAACTTTTGGAATGTCACAACCCAGTGCAGTGGTAAATTTCAAAGTGTACACAACAGTCTCCCTCCCGGCAAGAAGAATCCAAAACTCTAGACAGCTAGATTAATCCACATTAACTATTGAGGAGTAGACATTTTGTAGAGCTAACGGCTCTTTGTTACCCATTTGAGACAATACAGCTGTGGAAGTATTTTGCAACCACATTTCTCTCTCACCTACCTCAGGTACCCAGCTGAGCTCAGGGGAAATGGGTGTACTTAAGGCAATGTCGATCCACCTTTAGCTCAGAAAGTCCCAGGACATGAATCCTGCAAGCTCTGAATCTGTTACACCAGTGTAAGCAGTTGAGATTAGGACAGTTAACATTGGGGGAGGTCTCTCTTCCTGTGAGTGGCCCACTACACAGACCCCTCTTTGACAGCCTTTTGGCATCAAACATGAGGAATAGACCTATATTGCTTCTTTGCCCAAACAGTCATGAGGGGAATTTGCCACCACCTTACACAATGAAACCTGTACCCGTCTGTTTGGAACTAAATTCTACTGGCATTTGAGTAAGGGTTGCTTAACTTACCACACCTAAATGAAGGTAATTGACCATATTCCAGAGTGTGTCTCTGTTATGCATCTGGTCACACATCCGATAGTACACTCAAGGTGCGCCCTAGAACCTATGAAATTAGTTGTAGCAAATTATGAAAAAAATTCACACACACATCAGTGAGAGTCTGGCAACTGGATCCTCAACAACCTCCTTGTAAATAAAAGATGGCAGAATGCAACTGCCAGATCTGCAAACATTGGGACGACAATATGGACTTTATGCACCTCTTTTTGTGTCCATTGGAAATCCAATATGTAATGAGTGGTCCTGCTATTTTGGTCCCTTACATCTCAGATTTTCTTACATCAGCCCAACGTGGCAAACATGACTCCTCCTCCTCCTCTACTGCATAATGAACTGTACACTAATTTTACTGCTCAGTCATGTCTAATTTTGCAATCTATCTGTGCAATCTTGGGACATTCATCAATGACCCAGTTTCATCATTTTATTGGCAGAGTTGACAGTTGCTGTTAGCACTAATTCCACCAGTCTTAGCGTTCATCATCACCACCATGATCCATTGCCACCATCAGATCCTTTTATTATTATTATTATTATTATTATTATTATTATTATTATTATTATTATTATTATTATTATTATTATTATTATTATTAAATAGCTGAGAGTGACTATCTCAGTGGAAATACCAAGCGAATGTCATGGCTCACTGAGGACTAGAACCATGTCCAGTTCAACTACTACCTTTTATTTTCTAATTATCCGGTAGACCACTAATTGCCATCAAGCTTTGCTATAAACAAGCTCCTAATTGCCCAGGCTCCTGCAAAGCCCTACACCCTCTCCAGGATTTTGTCCCACCCACTGAGACAAGAAGCAGGTACCGATAGGCTCGAAGAGCTAAGACCGACAACCCAACGCTCCATTCCTTTCCCCATTCTGACCCAGCCAATAGAAACGCCTCTTCGCTGAGCTGTTCGCCTCCTCCCTCTTTTGGACGCTTCCTTACCCAACCTACGCGAGCTCCGTCACAGCCCCTTTCGACCCAAGACCCCGCCCTCCTCCAATCCAGCCAGTAGCAATACCGCATTGGATCCGGGGCGCGTTCTGGGTCCGTGTCAATCAGAACTAAGCAGCCAATAGCTGGCCTGACGAGGAGGAAGCGGGTAGAAGCTGTTGGGACGGGGTCCTACCAACGAGCGTTCCCCTCCTCCTCAAGATGGCGGCCGAGGTGCCTGCCGAGTCCAGAAGGTAAATCTCAAAACGGCGACCCGCCTCCTTCGGGCGGTTGATTGACGGGCGGCTCGTCCCATGTGGGACGGGGCGTAGGGGGGGGGCTCTCACACTTCTCCGACTCCCCCCATGCACCCCTCCGAAGCGAAAGGATGGTGTTTTCCTTTTGAAGAGGATGATGCTCCATCCGAATTTGGTTCCTCAGCAAAGCTTTTCTTTGGGGGCGGGGGCGGGGTGATGATGATTTATGATTTATGATTTTGGAGTTTTTAAGCTTTCTTTAACAGCCCTGCTTAGAGGATGATGATGATGATCTTCTTCTTCTTCTTCTTCTTCTTCTTCTTCTTCTTCTTCTTCTTC
>JAHTLZ010000065.1:8279362-8295194 GCA_023846285.1 Phrynocephalus versicolor | reverse complement strand
ACACACACACACACACACACACACACACACACACACACACACACACAAAACCAAGCTCTTTGCTCAAATATCCCTTTCACTCTGAGGTTTGCTTTCCCACCAAGAGGCCAAGAGAAGCAGAAAAGTTCCCAGGTCCATCCACTAGCACCCTGATAATTGTAATTCTAAACTGATACAATGATACAAATGCTATTGGCATTTGACCAAGGTTGATGTAATGTGATGCAACTCACTGCAGTTCACTGATGAAGTATCAAGGCATAATTGATTACATGTCTGGTCACACAGTGAAAGTGCACTGTGGCATCTTGTCAATTAATCACAACCAGCCATGTAAGTTATGCAGATCTTCTATGGACACTAATAAAACTCCAACCTGTCTGACTGGCTCTGGTTGTCTGATCTTATCCAAGCATGACCAAAGGGAAAGAGCAAACATTAAAAATAAATTTCCACTGTCCACAGTTGGTGTTTGGTGGCAGTGGGGATTCTGCTCCGGATTGTGTCCAAATGTGAGATTGGAGAAAAGGGGAGAAAGCAGGTTTGCAGAAGGGAAAAGGGTTTCGTACTTATCTCATCTCATGGGGTATACTCAGGGTGTGACGACACAGTAGAGAAAATGTGAAGTGATCCGCTGTGAACTTGGGTTTCCCTCAGAGAACTCATTTCCACTCACCAGACAAGAGTCAGCAGAGGTCAAGAGGAAATTGGAAATGAACTCTTGCCCACAGGTCATTAAGGCAGCTCTACTATCTGCAGGAGGTAGGGCTGCAGTAGATCTAAGTTAACTTGCTGCAAACAAGATCTGATTCCTAATTTACTCCTCTCTGCCATGTGTCTAGTCTAGTGGCTAAAGCAAATGGATTTCAGCCAAGAAGTATTTTAAAAAAGAACTGGTTGCCAATTTTCTCTTTGCAATCTCCCCTTGAGGAAGGGCATTCCTTCTAACTGCCATAGCACATCTGCTCCAGCACCAAGCCTTTAAAATTATTTGCATACAAGGAGTTTTGATTGAAAACAACTGACAGCCCCATGAGTCTCCCTTTATTTCCTCTCTCCCCACCTTATTCTAGGAAGCTAGGGAGAGCCAGCTTCTGGTTGCTCATTAAACCATGAAGGTGCATCAGCTCAAGCAATCACACTGCCTGAACTGGATCATGACTAGGGAAAAAGCAGAAACCCCAGCAGCAGAGGGAAAATATACAGGTAGGATTGGGGGAACTCCATGCTGATTCACATGGACTTGTATTTTGTGTATTGAATAGAAAACAATATGAATCTGTCTATTCCAATGCTAGTGTATTTCCCATATTATTTGTCATGGAACCTATTCCCCAGGCCCATAGTGCCTTCCAGTGGAACCTAATTTCTGAGCAGGTATTCACTGTCTTAGTTTGCTGAATACAACAGTAAACAATAAGACCACAAATTCTATTAAAATGTGCCCTACCATGGCAGTCTATTGTCCAGTTGTCAAGCTCTAAGAGTTGCATCTTAGTTTTTAGTTCAGTTGGGCACTGTAATCCTCTGTTGGGAATGGCATACCAGAGAGGTAGAAAGACATTTCTCATTAGGCTGAATGAATATTCTTCCGGATGAATGTTTGAATAATTAAATCATACTCTATTTCCTCTGTTATACAATGATATGTCCTGTTGTTAATGGTTAGTTTCCCTTTAAAAAACATTAGTTACACCTTTTTAAAAAAAGTTTCTATCTGAAAAAAACATAAGAAAGAATCTTTGCTAAACCAAAACTATACATACCAATCCAATTTGCTAATGTGTGCATATACTTAATGGAAGCAGAGTTTATTCTCATAATTGTGGAAACAATCTAACAAAAGAATCAACAGACATAATCCCCAGTCTAGGGTCCTAAGGGAACCACCAAACAGACAAATAACACGGAAAACACTTTAAAATAGAGATGGTTAGAGTCACATTGTTTAACATTGAAGACATGATGTACAAGCCAATGAGAATCAGTCTGAGCATTTCCATCTAATTCTGCAGGATTCTGGAAGCAGAAGTCTGGTTTTCTTTATCTTCCCAAGCTGTGATGGTCACGCTAAATAGCAAAACATGGTGGCCATCCCATGAGATCTAACTAATTCAGGGCCTGACTCAAAAAAAATCACTAAATATATAGATATAGAAGAGGGGCTCCTGCTCCATATCTACTCAAAGCACTGTATGTATAATTCCACTAGGTGGCTTAGATTTAGATCTATATGTATTAGAGATGGGCACGAAATGAACAATTTTTCTTTTTCGTTTCCGTTTTTTCATTTCGTTACGTAATGAAACGACAAATGAATTTTGTCCCTAAAATGAAACGAAATGAACAGAAACACCAGAAATTTTGTCGTGCATTTCGTTTCCGTTACTGTAATATGAGTGAATTGCTTAAAATCCTAAAAAAAATCACAAAAAAATGAAATAAATGGTAACGAAATGGTAACAAAACGAACGAAAATGAAAATGAATTTTTGCAAAAAAATTCATGAAAAACGGAAACAAACCGAAACGGACCCTCCAAACGACAAACGACAAACGAAATGCCATTTTTTTATTCGTGCCCATCTCTAATATGTATGTGCTGCAGTCCCAGATTTCCAGAAGGAAAACAAAAGATGTCCAGGTTTACATAAGAAAGGCCACCTAAAGGTGGACAACACCAAAGGTAGCAGTCAAAATGGTCTCTACAGGATCCCCTCTTGTGCTCACTACCATTCACAAAGTGACTTCATGCAAGGGGAAATTCCAGAAGCCAAACTCCTTTTTTCCACCAGCGATCCGCTTCTCATCCAAACATAAAGCAACTGTCACAACAAGTGTTTCTCAACAAGTGTGACTGGCCTTGAGCAGAGTTTGTGCTTGTCAAGGCCTTTAACCTGTTTTAAATGTGGCTGGCTATGCAGAACATTGCTAGTGAGGGAAAGCAGTTTGACAGCCAACCCTCTTGGCTTTTGTAAAACAAGCAAACAAACAAACAACATGGACAGGCTTCCAGCTATTTCTTTATTTCATGAAGATAAAAATCTTGAGCTGGTTTTCCTATGATCACTATTCAAAAGCTACATAGAATCTCGGCAAACAACTTTAACAAAAGTACAACTAGAGGAGATGGCTGGTGCTTCAAGTGCTTTATGACATAGGAGCGATCTGACTTTTCTGTGTACAGGAGCAATGCATCTCTAGACACGTCTACTCACATGTAAGTTCAATTGGATACATTTGATTTACTCACAGGCGCCAGATTCTGTAGGACTGTGGCCTTATAAGAACTACTGTATTAGATCCAGATCCAAAGGTGAAACTAGACTTATAAATAAACTCATCATATAGAAGAGAAAATTGCTCAGCTGTCAAAAGCAGAAGTTCATCATAGCAGGAGCATTTCACCTCTCGCAAATCAGATAGATTAGTTTTCTGCTTGGTCTTAAGAACATAAGAACATAAGAGGAGCCATGCTGGATCAGGCCAAAGGCCCATCTAGTCCAGCTTCCTGTATCTCACAGTGGCCCCACCAAATGTGTCCGGGAGCTCACGAGACTAGATATCTGTCTCCTGATACCACGCCCCTGCACCTGGCCCTTGAAGTACCCCAGTTTTAAGCCTGGAGATTACACATCTCCATCTCGTTTTGTAACCTGGGATAGAGTTTTCCTCCAGGAATCTGTCCCATCCCCTTTTGAAGGCATCCAGGCCAGGTGTCATCACCACATCCCGTGGCAGGGAGTTCCACAGACTAACAACGCGCTGGGTGAAAAAATATTTTCTTTTGTCTGTTCTTACTCTCCAAGACCTCAATTTGAGTGGATGGTCCCTAGTTCTGGTATTTTGTGAGAGGGAGAAGAGCTTCCCTCTATCCACTTGACTCATGCTCTGCATTATTTTTTACATCTCAAACATATCCCCCCAGGCACCTTTTTTCCAGACTAAAGAGCCCCAAATGTGTCTTCTGGAAGTAAATCCTCTTTTCTTAGCAGGTTTGATTTTTTCAGACAAAGGGCTTCCTGAATCATGTGGCTGGAACGCTAACATGCTCTGCCTCTAGTTATCAGTATTATTTGTCATTGTTTTCTGTAGTTTGATGCTCAGTTAATCTGGAATCTCTTTGCTAAACCCCACTGAATTCTCCTTCCCCACTTAGACGCTGGAGTCTTCTTCTTCTGTCCATCATGGGATCCATTTTCCTTGCTTCATGTCATACCCGTATGCATTATATATATATTTTTTCCTAGCAGAGGAGGAAAATATAGTTCTCAGTAGCAGCTTTAAGCAGAAAATTGCTTCGTTGCTGCTATAATACGTATCAGCTTCTGCCGATAAGGGAGGAAAGAGCCTCCAGTGAAGTGGAGGCAGAGTAGGATATAAAACAATTATCTCCGATTGTGAATTAGCTTTTCAAATTACAGGATCGCTCGATAGAGTGACCTGAGGGTGAGGCAGTCTCTTTCCTTTCTTTTACAGACCCACTTTCCATAATGGGGACAAACAATCAAGGAAGTCAATCTTAGTCCTGATAACCGTGATGGACAATGGATTATAATAACAGACCAAAATAGCACTCCCGAACAGAGATGCTGGCATGGACTAAATTAAATACATTTTTTCATCTCTTACTAAGAATCCTCCATAGGGCCAGAAAGAGGAATTGGCTTAACTATATCATCATCATCACAATGTGCTGGAAGAGCCGATGCAGTTTCTTATTGTTCCTCTTCTTATTTAGCCCTGTTTTTTTTTTTTTTTTTTTTTTTTTGGAAAGCATTTTTCTGAGATGAAGACTGGGGCAAAATGAGTCAAAACTTTTTAAGTTTCTCATCATTCCTTGCAAAAAAAAATATTGAACTCTTCATTTACACATCCTGCTTTTGTTCTGTTGGTCTCCACTGTCTTCAGTGACATATCTATGTATTTAATCCTAGTTAACTGTATCCAGCATTGAGACTTGATCTCATTAAGGGGCTGAATCCCTGTTGCTTAGAGTGGTTCACCATCCTAGAGAAGGCTCATTGAGTAAGTAAGGAATTGGTGAGTCACCTTCTCTGTCACTTCCATTGATTGCTATGGGCCAACTCTAGTCACAACTTACGGTAACATTGCATTGTAAAGAATCCACACTGATTCAAGGGAGCATTATCAATAGCAGCTCAGGAAAGCAACTGGTGGGCATTTTCAAATGGTGGGCAATGAATTAAAAAAAGGCTGGAATTGCTAAATTGAGTGATGAAAAAAAATATAAATATTTAGTGCAGCCTTAGATGATAAAAGAAACATTTTGACCTATTGAAGCGAAAAATAAGGATTAAAAATAATTCTGCATGGACACTAAATCAACTATACTGAAAGCACAGCATACAGTATTCTTTTCCATTGATAAGGTCAACTGCAAATCATTTACTAATGAGTAAGAGCATCCCTAGAAATATACACCTTTAATCCCCTCACCATGAGAACCAAGTCCACCAGTTTTCTTATTTACTTGATATCTGGGATTTGGGGACCTTTTCCCCCTAATGTTTCCTATTTTATAAATAACACACTGCTTAATTGCAAAACATTCTTCTTGCTCATTAAAGGCTTTTGTTCTCCATTTTTCTCTTGCTGGTTAGCTTGAAATCCATCATTTCTTTATGCAGGCAAAAGTGCCTCTTAGGAGTGAGGGGGAATGGAAGTCATGGGGAGGGGGGTTCAGCCGAGTAGCTCTCCATTCTGATCCAATGGAAGCTCTCAGGGCATCTAAAGCAAATGCTCCAGAACAAAGAAGAAAACCGAGCACATGACGTAACATTTCAGGGGTACACTCCCTTCATCCTATTCATTTCAAAAGCCTGAATTTAGAGAGGTGGGCACATCTTTGGTTTTTAAGACTGGCAAGCATAGTCAAGGAAATTAAAAAAAATGTCTTTTTATATTTCTGTGTAAACTTATACAAAGACAGTTAAATGTGATGTACAGAAGATGTGTTGAAGGAAGGAAGGAAGGAAGGAACGAACGAACGAACGAACGAACGAACGAATGAACGAATGAACGAACAAAGGAAGGAACGAAGGAAGGAACGAAGGAAGGAACGAAGGAACTGATGATGAATGGATGGATGGATGGAAGGAAGGAACTGATGATGGATGGAAGGAAGGAAGGAAGGAAGGAAGGAAGGAAGGAAGGAACTGATGATGAATGGCTGGATGGAAGGAAGGAAGGAAGGAAGCAAGCAAGCAAGGAAGGAAGGAAGGAACAGATGATGGATGGATGGATGGATGGAAGGAAGGGAGGGAGGGAGGGAGGGAGGGAGGGCGGAAGGAGGGAAGTAAGGAAGTAAGGAAAAGAAATCCATACCAAAGGCTCAATGATGGATCATGGGATAATGTACGTAAAAAGGACTACCTTTGTTAATATGCACCCAGTAGGCTTTTTGACATTCCTCCAATGACTGCATCTTCATGTGGCCACACACACAGCTGCCACCAAAGTAATTTCAATTTAACAATCAGATTTAGTGAACCAAGGGAGTATTAGAGTGCTACAGGTGGACACAATGTTGTTCAGCTAGGGCAGCAGCTCCAAATAAAACACTCACATTATATTTGAGGGAATTCAATTCCCTGCCCAAACACAAAGATCTATCTGTGGACCCTTCTTCAGTGTATTTTGTACCATTCAGATTTATAATAGTAAGCCATGTAGAGCTACATAAGAGGGCTTCCTCAGCTGGGGTACCTGGGTGACTTCCCCAAGGCCACCAAATACATTCAAGCCAAGAAAAAGCAGAACCCTATAATCACTATAGGCTAAACCCAATTTTAGATACATTGAAATGAATGGGATGTCTGAGTCACAAGTAGAGTTATTTCTATTGATTTCACTAGGACTCTGCAGAACAAGGTTCAAATCCCCACTTGGCCATGGAATCTCACTAGGGGAGTGGAACTACCAAAGGCTCCCCTTGCACATGCATGCTAGTCATGTCCGACTCTAGGGGCAGTGCTCATCTCCGTTTCCAAGCCAAAGAGGTAGTGTTGTGCAAGTCTGAGGCCATGTGGCTGGCATGGCTGAATGCATTTTTGCACACAAACACTGTTTACCTTCCCGCTTTTCATGGCATTACCTAGTTATCTACTTGCATTTACATGCTTTAGAATAGTGATGGCGAACCTTTTAGCGATCGAGTGCCCAAACTGCAATTCAAAACCCACTAATTTTTTTTCAAAGTGCCAATACAGTAATTTAGCCTGTATACAGGTGGCTATGAAGGGGTGATGTCGGTTGCCCACTGAAAGGGCTCCAAATGCCACCTTTGGCACCCGTGCCATAGGTTCGCCAATCGCCATCACTGCTTTAGAACCTGTTCCATTGGCAGGAGCTGGGGTTAACAGCAGGAGCTGGCTCCAGTGGCACCCTGGATTCCAACCGCCCAGCTGCTGACTTTAAACCACTCCTGAAATATCTCATCTTGAAATCTCTGTTAGGATCATTGTAAGTCAGTTCCCCTTTGATGGCGCAGAATATACAGACTAGTTAAACCAAACTTCGATTTAGCCTAACATTTATTTTTGTTTGTTTTATTTCATTCCCTGGAGTATGCATCTAAAAGGGTGCAGACCAGAGAATTATACATTTAAAAAGCGAAGATACTACTTGGCAGTGCACCCATAGGAATGCTCCCCTGTACCTTACAGACAAAAAAAGAAGGGGGGGGGGGTTAAAACCTTCCCTCCTGAACCCCTCAACGCTTCCAAACCTAACCGAACTCCATGGAGCGCTCCACTCCTCCATGGCCAGGCGAGGGTCTGGCGATGGGGACGTCGCGGACGTCGCTTCTGACGGCACTGTTCCTGCGCCTCTCCTCGGCCAGTTACGGTAAGGGCGGCAGGAGGACCCGAGCCCTCCTCATCCCGTGGGCTGCAGCCATTGCGCACACGCCGCGCAGCATCCTTGCTCCTCGCCCGCCTCGCAGCCCCGCGCATCGCCTTCGCCGCGCGCGCCGATTCAACAGGAGGGACCCGGGCAGGAGCCCTCGTCGGGTGTGCTGGTGGTGGCCGATCGCCCGTTCGCAGCATCCCTCCCGCCTCTCCTGCACCACCACCACCGCCGGGCCATGGCCAAGGAAGGCGCCGAGAAAGCCGAGGAGACGGAGCAGATGATCGAGCCGGAGGCAGCCACCGCCGCCGCCGCCTCCACCGCCACCCCGGGCAGCAGCGGCGGCAGCAGCAGCAGCAGCCCGCGGGCGACCGACGCCAAAGAGATGCGCGCCGTGGTGCTCTCCGGCTTCGGCGGACTCAACAAGCTGCGCGTCTCCAAGAAAGTCATGCCGGAGCCGCAGGAAGGGGAGGTCAAGATCCGCGTCAAAGCCTGGTCCAGTATCATTTCCTTGCTTCTCGCTCGGGTTAGGAGGACGGGGGGGGGGGGGGCTGCTCGGGCGCCGCTGCCCGGGAGAGAAGGGGTCGCGTGGAGTAGGGGTGGGGGTTGGATGCCTCGCCCGGGTCCTTGCCGGTGGTCGATTTGCTCGGCTTTTTTTTTTAAGTCAGGCTTTAGCCCTGGCGGGGAACGCGAGGTCTGTGAGCGTCGTCGTCGTCTTCACCATCATCTTCACCCCCTCCTGCACTTCGGGGGACGGTTCTGCCTTCCCATCATTTTCTGTCTCCCTCCCTCCGTCTCGAGTCTCTCTCTCTCTCTCTCTTTCCTCCCTCCCTCCAGAAACGCATCCAGAGTGTTTCTAAATGGGAGTAAAACTGCCTTTTCGACCACAGAAGGAAGGGTTCCAGTTTTAACCCAAGAAAAGGAGAGAAAGAGAGAGAGCATGGCCCAGTCCAATATATTTTTCTCCCCCCCTTGGCTGGACAGGAGGAGAGGACAAAAAGACAGACACATCTAACCTCCAAATACCCCTCCAACCCCCAACCCCACCCCACACACTTTTGCAAAGTTACTGACTGACTGCCCTTGGCAGCTTTGCCCGGATAAGGCAACCCCACTGAAATACCAAGGGGGCTGACTCCTGCCAGCCAAGGTGGTGGTGGGTCTTAACCTCTCCCCTGAGGTGCAGTGCACACCCTCAGAGACAAGGCCCCTGAAGTGCAATAGGGCTGACTCCCGGGTAAAGGGGCAAGTCAGTTGTGTGCGCCTTTGACTGGGCCATGCTCGAGATCACTTTCCAGCGAAATGGGCACAGGATTGAAGCCTAAGCGGGCCTTTTCTCCCCCTCCCCTCCCCCTCCACATTCTGGGCTGGTTGCTGCTGCTGCTTATTCAATTTCCTTCCCAAAGCACCGTTTGCAACAGAGCATCTTAGAAATAGCTCCTGCATCCCTTCTTCCGCGGTTGTCGTCCCCTGGGGATCAGTCACTTTGATTGCCTCTGCTTTGGGGAGGGTGTTAGCTTAGGGATGGGTGGCAACAGCACAGCGGGGTTGCGGGGGCAGTTGTCCAGCCCTTCTTTTCCACCCATCCTCCTTCTTCTCCCATGTCTGTGATTCGGCATTTTAATAGTAGCTTGGCTGGCTTCCAACATGCTGCTTGCTCCGTCATTCCTGTTCATCTGCCCAGCTCATCTGGCCACTGTGTGAAGGTGTTATCCTCTTTCTATACAGTAGGACCCTGGTATCCACTGGGGATTGGTTCCAGACCTTCCCGTGGATAATAAAAACCGTGGATAAGAGAGAACACCAAAAAACCCCAAAACTGCTGTTTTGTGACAGTAACTTGCTTTACAGCTGCTGTTTTATGACAGTATTTTGCTTTACGGCTGCTGTTTTATGACAGTAGCTTGCTTTACAGTTGCTGTTTGTGACAGTAGCTTGCTTTGTTTACGACAATAGCTTGCTTTGTGGCTGCTGAATTAGTTATTTGATTTTTTTCCTCTGCCATTTGTGGATAATTGAATCAGTGGACACAGGGGTCCGAATGTACTGTTTTTCTGCTCTGTCAGAAAAATTGATATGGATTGATTAATTCTGATTTGATTTATTTGATTTTTTCCTCTGCCATTTGTGGATAACTGAATCAGTGGATAATGAAACAGTGGATACAGGGGTCCTACTGTACTGTTTTTCTGCTCTGTCAGAAAAATTAATATGGACTGATTAATTCTGACCCAGTTGATTCTGAAAAGAGCTTCTGTGTTTTTTTTTCTGGGAGGGGGGCAACCCTTTGCTTGACAATTCTTCCTGTGGATTAACACATTCTCTGCTATAGATCAACTACATTTTGTTTTGGGTTGTTGTTGCTTTTAACATTTTGATTTCCATGACGATTTGTAATGGATCGCCATTATCCCGAGCCAATTACTGTTGAGATTGCCCCCTGCTTGGGCGGACTGAGAATGTGGCAACTTTCTGGATCTGTTTGTATCAGAGAACTATTTGGGGGCAGGAGCGGCAGAGGAAAGGTCAGGACATCCCTAGTCAGAGACAGGCAGGCATTTTGAGGGGCAAAACACTGGAGAGAGCATTGTCACCCACTCACTTTCAACATGAGCTGACTAATTCTGGTTTCTTGACTTGAAATTCCATTTGCCCACCACTGTAACTCCCCCATATCATGGCCAGCTTTGTAAATCAAGGTGTCTCTGAGGGTCCCTGGGATGAAGGCTTCCCATGTTTGCCTCCTTCTTGGACATATGGAAGGAAATACAATTTCCACACTATAAGGAGATCATAATCTCTAAATTAAACTAAGCCTGCAATTCCAAGGATGCTTACTTGACAAGAAGCATGGTCAAAACCTGTAGGACTCAAATGCAGAGAAAATGTGTTCACTTCTTCCATCCAACTTTTTCCAAATACAGTGTATTTATTAGCATTAATATGTGGAACATCCATTCCCCTTTCCCCAGTTTGTCCCCCCATAATGTTGGTATATTTCTTAGTTTGTTCTTTTAATTTCATTTTGGGGTATGTGGGTATGTTGTCTGCTGTCTGGTCTCATTTGACTTATAGTGATCCTAATAGGTTTTTCAAGGTAAGTAAGATATTTAAGGTGATATTAATGGCACCTCCTCCCCCAAAAAAGTTTCTGTGGCTGATTGACAATATCAAATCAGGTCTTCTAAGTCCTAGTCCGGTGTTGGCGAACCTATGGCACAGATGCCAAAGGTGGCACTCGGAGCCCTTTCTGTGTGCACCTGACATTGCACACAGCCACCTGTATGCAGGTTAAATGGCTGCATGGTCACTTGGCAAATAATTAGCGGGTTTTGAATCACAGTTTGGGCACTCGGTCTCTAAGGTTCACCATTACTGTCTTAGTCCATCACTATCCACTACACCTCAGTGGATATCATATTGCTTTATATCTTGCTTTCCCCCATCTAAAAAATGTCAGCCAGGCATGGGGAGAAGATACATAAAGTCAATGGTCCCCATACCTCCAGAAGGATATTATGGAAAGGGGAAAAGTGCAGAGAAGGGCAATCAGAATGATTAGGGGTCTGGAACACCTTCCTCACCATCTGAGGCTGCAACGGTTGAGGCTCTTCACTCTTGAATGATGGCAACCAAGAAGCGAGTTGATTGATGTTTATTTATTTATTTATATTTATATTTCTAGACTGCCCACTTTCCCTAGGAACTCTGGGCGGTTCCCAACATAAAATAGCAGTACAAAATCCAATGTGAAAATATAGACAAAGCATAAAACCCAACCATAAAGCCAATAAAAATCAGTAGATATATGATAGATGATGATGGCGGTGGAAGAAAAATATTGACACTCAACCTCCATTAGTTGCTGAATGCAGCCTGGAAGAGCCAGGTTTTTAAATGCTTCCTAAAAGGTCCTAATGCTGCTGGGAAGCTGAATCCACCAAATGGGACCAGAAATGGGAAAAGTTTATAAAAGTTTATAAAATCATACATGGTATGGACAAAGTAGATAAGGAAAAACTGTTTTCCCTATTACACGGCACTCGAAATAGGGGGCACTCCATGAAACTTTTGGGCGCTAGATCTCAAACAAATAAGAGAAAGTACTTTTTCACCCAGAGGATCACTGGTCTATGGAACTCCCTGCCAGAAGAAGTGGTGACAGCTGTCAGCCTTGACAGATTTAAGAAAGGATTGGACAAGTTCATGGAGAACATGGGTATCAATGGCTATCATTATGGATGCCGAAGGACAACCTCCGGGTTGGAGAGAAAGGCAGGATATCTCTCAATGCCATTTGTGGGGAATCATAAGCAAGTGAAGACATCTGCTTGGGAATACCCTGAAGCAAATGGTGAGCCGCTGTGTGAGACAGAATGCTGGACTGGATGGGCTGTGGCCTGTTCTAGCAAGGCTGTTCTTATGTTCTTATGTAAACCAAAATACTAAAATACTAAATACTGAATATATTCATATTCAGTGCAAATATGGATATAAAGAAAAAAGATACACGTACCAAGGTTAAAAAGTTTACATAGCAAATTAACCAACTAGGGACTCACTGACCAATTCATAAAAATCAACCACAGAATATGTAGTAGGGAGAATACCATCCCCTTCTTCTGGGGGCATATTGCCAGCCCATGTCTGCACAGGTTGGCAAATCTGAAACATGCCCACTGCCTTCAGTCTGTCCTCATAGGGCTTGGTGCCCACTCCCCTGGTCATCTTCGTTGCCCTCCTCTGAACTTGTTCTGGTTTGCTGGCATCCTTCTGAAAGTGCAACCCTATGCATTGTAACTTAGACAGAAGCCCTACTGGAATATAGGATGGCTTGGTGCTGAGACTGACTATGGGCCTTTCCAGCCTAGTGTGTTGTCAGCTCTGAGTGGTAGTGGCTCTCCAGTGTATCTGGTGGCTTTCTTTCCTATACTACCTGGTCTTTTGTGGCCCCCTTCCAAGACACAGAAAATCCTGTTTAGCTTCTGGAATCCAATGAGATTTCATGTTTTCAGGTGGGTTGGCAATACTGAACTTGGTAGACGTTGTCGTTGAGTAAAGATGCACAACATGGGAGTGCCTATGTTATGAGCTGTATTGTTGCTTAGGAGTGTGCTATCACAGGATCTAAAACAATCCATCTGAAAATTGAAGAGCTATGTTCCAATAATGTAGTTTGGACCAGTGGTAGGGAAGGTAGGAGATAATTTGTATGGATTTGGATTTAGGAAGTACATAGTTGCCTGTGTGTGTGTTGGGTTGTTACAGTCATGACCAACTCTTCGTGACTCCATGTCCATGGAGTTTTCTTGGCAGGAATATTGGAGTGGTTTGCCAGTTCCTACTCCAGGCACCTACAGCGCCTGGTATTTCCTGGTGGTCTCCCATCCAAGTATTAATCAGGGCCGACCCTGCTTAGCTTCCAAAATCAGGCGAGATTGGAGGTGCTCAGGGCATCTAGGCAGCTACACAGTTGCCTACGGGTTCTCTTTTCTTGTGCTCTCCACGGGATGCAAGGCTGACCCACCATCTGATCAAGTCGGATCCAGTCTCAAGCAGCCGCAAAGGGGTCATGTGTTTGGGAATATATAATCACAGTACAAATAGGCCCATGTGACTTTGCCCATTTATTTTCTCCGTCCTGCAGAAAAAGCTGCTTAAGGGAAGCAAGGTTTAGAACAGAAGCTTCTCTCTGTGTGTTTTCCTAATGCACTTCAGCTCATTTCCCTCCCCCCACCAAAATTTTTTTTCCAGGGTGTTGCAAAGTAAGAGAGAACTTGACTGGGTAGCAACTAAAATGAAAAAGCAGGCCTGAAAGAAAAGGTTACTTACACAAGTCCACTCCCTCTTGCTCATTCTCCACTCTAAATCTCCCTTTTCCAGACAGTTTCATGGGTCTTCCTTATGGGGTGGGGGGTGTTGCATAGATGCCCATGTGGAAGGTAGCTACGGGTGAGATTGTGCACAGGGGATTCCCAGTGTAGATGGGAATAAGTAGAGGTTTTAGTGTAGTAGCCCTCAGGCACTTTCGTCCGGAAAAAGTAGACCTCAGCCTGTCCAAAGTTGGACATCCCTGATGTAAGCCATCTTTAGTCCTTTTAAGAAGAAAGGTGGGGTAAACTTTTTTAAAAAATACATAAAACTAAGGGACTCAGAAAGCCATCGGTAGCAAAAACAAAAGCAAAATTCAAAACAAGCAAACAAAAACTTTCTTGTGGATGGAGAAGAGGGAAGGAGCCAGCTGAGCTACATAGGATGAGTGCATAGCATGAGAACAGCCACTAAGAAAGCCATTCTTACTAAACTTCCCTACCCAGTGAGGGTAGCAAGCCTGATAAAAGTGCCATACCCAATGATCTCAAAAGCAGATAGCAATAATTAAATAAAAAAAACCCACCTGATATCCAGGATGCGAAGGGTCCCTCAAGATTCTAGAGGTCTTTTTTGAACATCTGGAGTTATGCAGAGAGGGAAGAGGACTACCATTTATCCTCTGGGCAATATTTATTATCCTCTGGAGCACCTTCGTGCTTGCCACTGTGCAGCCCCCCTCGTTGCCACTGCTGCTGCCGCCCATAGCTCTCACTCACCTCTGCCATTTTCTCTGTGCAGCTGGGATGGGCCAAGCCAGCAGTGGGGCAATCACATCGCCAGGGAATGGCTCAGAAGGGGAGCAGGAGGAGCGGCAGGTCACAGTCTCTGTGAGGCAGCTGTGGGAGGAGGGAGGATGACGACGATGGAAGTGTGGGAGGGAGGAATTCTCGGGGGGGGAGAGGGGGGATCACCATGCATAGGAGGTGGGCACGCCCATCACCCCGCCCCCTCTGTCTCCTCCACTCCCCTTCCTCCGCTCTGCACCAACAACTTAGTTGGTCACGAGACAGTGGCGCACTGATCATCTGGCCGGTAGGGAGAGCAGGGACTGTGCCAAGGCCCTCGAACTGCCCTGCTCGGCTGAGACAGTGGGTTGGCAGCCCCAGAGCTTTGCTGGGGCAGTGGTGGTCCTTGGGTTGGGGAGGTAGAGGTGGAGAACTTATCCCCTCACATTTTTTATAGATGGCTGGAGGGCTACGTTTGAACCCTTCACGGGCTACTGGTAGCCCCCGGTCTACCTGTTGGGCAGGCCTGCACTATACACTCTTTGGTCTGATTGATGTTGATAATCAAGTTATTTCTACACCACTGTAACAACTGTTGCGGCTCATCCTTCCAGAGATGAGCCCCACTACGGTAGTACAGTGGTACCTTGTATAAAGGAATTAATTCGTTCCAAATGAAATTATGTTAAGCAAATTTTCCTTTATACAGATTTCCCATAGGAATGCATTGAAAACAGAGTAATCCCATTTTCATGTTGTACGGATTTGCCTCATAGGCGATTATGTTAAGCAAATTTTCCCTATCTCCGGAATTTTTTATGTTGTACAGATTTTATGTTATACAAACCATTTGTTATACAAGGTTCCACTAGTAAATTTGATGATTCTACTACAGGAGCTGTCCAAGGTTCTGGGTGTGTCCTTCAAACCTTTGGATTAGCAGCAGTAGTAGATTAAATGAGAGACTAAGGCTCAGGGGACCCGGGTGCAAAACCCTAATATGCGATGGAAATTTACGAAGTACTGTATATAGGTCTGGTAATCCCGTTCCTTAGCTGAAAGTCTTCCCAGAGTCTCTGTTCATTGGTTCTGTCAACAGACAGTACACATGGCCACACACAACTGAACAGATCTCAGAAAAGTGATTCTGTTGGGCTACCATTTTCAGAATGCCCCATATCGGTGTAGATACTGGCCCTGATGACCCGGGGGGGGGGTTGAAGGTTGTGGAGACTGTAGTCTTATGATGATGATGATGATGATGATGATGATGATGATGATGATGATGATGATGATGATGATGATGATGATGATGATGATAATAATAATAATAATAATAATAATAATAATAATAATAATAATAAT
>JAHTLZ010000065.1:8267473-8279352 GCA_023846285.1 Phrynocephalus versicolor | reverse complement strand
ATAATAATAATAATAATAATAATAATAATAATAATAATAATAATAATAATAATAATAATAATAATAATAATAATAATAGTGTTGCCATGCTTTGTCATTGTCTGGCCTACAATTCCCACAATCCAAATGTTTCAATAGACAACTCCCACAGTCTTTTCCCACTGGCATATTGTGTGGGACTGAAATATGGCAGTCAGGCTTTAGGAGTAGGACTCTCATTTTAGGGTCTCTTTGATGCAGACTTTGAACCTGAAATCTGAGAGAATGGGATACTCCACCCACCTAGCAAGCCTTGATTTTCTTGTTGTTTTTGATCCTAGCTTTAGGAGATGTCACTTAGGCATCTTCCAGACACCCTTGCCTTTTATTTTGCATGCTCTACGGCTGCTGGAATTCACATGCTGCCTTTTAAATTATCCATCCCCTCTCTCCATGGTATCCCATTTTTAAAAAAGTACATTGTTGCTGAAGGATCTGCCCCTATGACATTACAGGGAGATCCTTCAGCAACAAAAATCCCAGGGACACAGAGAACTGCCAACTGAGGCTAAAAGAAGGGGCAATTCAAAAGAGCTGGTGGGCTAAAGGTCCCTCACCCCTGATTCAGTGTAGCACGAGCAGCAGTGTCATGGTGGGGAGATATGGGATTGAAGACCACAGAACACAGACTATGAGATCATTACTTCCCCCTAGGCTTTCATGTCTCCTATGAGGTGGTCTGCAATTCTAATGGTAGCTTTGACTGCAAAGGGTTTTATTGAAAAATCATATTGCTGCCAGTTATTCCTGTTGTAATACATTATATTTGTGGTTGTTTTGGTCTTGATTAGACACTTGAGAGTCATTAGGTTTGTAAAATACCCGGTCCTTGTTTGTTAATATGTATTTATCCATCTACTTGCATGCCAGACTCTCTCTTATTGGGAAAGTGGGCCGGCCCTATGGGTTATCATAGTGAGCACCCGCGCTTCAGATTCAATTGCTTCAGCCCTGTTGGAAGAGTCTTGAGTAAGAGAGTCTTAAAGAAGCATATTTTTTGACCCAGAGGGTACCTGGTCTTTTCTCCCTATTTTGTGTCTAATATGGGTGAAAGAGAGTTGGCTGTGTTATTAATATGGGCATGAACAAGCTCTCTTTATATAGTGCCAAGCAAATGTATTTCTCTTTGCATAATTGCAAAATGACCTCCTCACCCCAAGTACTTTGCACACAGATCTCTGCTAGAAATCAGCTAAAGCCAGGATTTTGAAGCAGACATCTCCGGGGGGGGGGAGCATGTACCCGTGAGCAATGCTGCATTCTTGCATCACAAATGCCCAGGTATTCCAACAACAACCGAAAAATGTCAAGGTCTATGCCACGAGGCTTAATTTAGAAACAGTTGACATGGGAGAGTGACAGTGCCTAGCAGTGATTCAGTTGGCGTTGCCAAGGGTCACGTGCACTGCAGCATATCTGGGCCTCTGCTTTCTGCCCCAAATACCAGCTTTCCTCTGCTTGCAAGTGGGTGAGTGATCTGATCGTAGGGCATGCACTGACGAGGCAATTTGAGCCTCTCCAAGCGTGTGAACAGCTTAATGCTGTGGTGCTATGCTTCTGGAACAAGAGAAGTGGCCCCGTTCCACTCTGCATCTGAGAGGCTTACACTGACTTACATCCCACAGCTGGCCAAAGCAAGTTTGCTGCCTGAGACAGATTGGCTGGGGATGTTGAGAACATGAAGAAAGAAACTCTGCAACCATTCCTTCCCCACCTCTCCTACTAAAAAAGCACAATAATGAGCTAAAGGTAAACGTAAATGTAAAGGTTCCCCCTGCACATGTGTGTTAGTTGTGTCCAACTCTAGGGGCGGTGCTTATCTCCATATTCAAGCTAAAGAGCCAGTGTTGTGCAGGTCCATGGCCACGTGGCCAGCATGGCTGCAAGGAAACAATGATTTACCTTCCTGCTTTTTACAGTGGTACCTATTTATCTACTTGCATTTGCATGCTTTCAAACTGCTAGGTTGGCAGTAGCTGGGGTTATCAGCGGGAGCTCGCTCTGCTGCATGGCACCCAGAATTTGAACTGCTGAGCTGCTGACTTTGCAGCCAACAGTTTTCAGAGCCTTAATCTGCTGAACCACCATGCCCCACTCAATGATGAGCTAAGTAGCTAGCAAACTCCCAGTGTGGTGTAGTGGGCTAAGTGACACACCAGGATCCTGCGTACCACACTTCAAAGCCAAGTTCAGCCAAGGAAACTCATTGGGGGAGTGGAATCGGTAAAGTCACTCCTTAAACATCTCACTTACCTTAAAAGTCCTGTTAGGACTATTGTAAGTTTGATGATCTTATACCAGTTTCTATATGGAATCCCAATTTGAATTCTAGCTGACAACCTAGAAATAGACCGGACTGCAGCCATCTTCCTACGTCACATCCTGGGTGTCCCAAACATGATTAATCTTTTTACAATTGTTAACAAACTTGGCCTCCACCTGCCGTCAATGCAATGTGCAATGTTATTATTGTATTATTAATGTATACTATCCAGAGTGGCTTTTTTTATTTATGACATCAAAAAGACTTGATAACTTTGCATCTAAAAAATATTTCAAAATTAATTTTTAAATTTCACTTTTAAGAACATTAAAAATGACAGGGAAGATATTAAACTAGAGAAATAATAGGCCAGTGATGGTGAACCTGTTAGAGACTGAATGCCCAAACTGTGACTCAAAACCCACTAATTTTTCGCAATGTGCCAGTACAACAATTTAACCTCAATACAGGTGGCCATGAAGGGGCGATGTCGGGTGCCCACAGAAAGGTCCCCAAGTGCCACCTTTGGCATCCGTGCCATAGATTTGCCAACACTGTAATAAACTAACATTTATTTAGCTTTTGATAATATCTCTGAAGATTATGTTTCCAAAACTTAATCTCCTAAATATTTGGCTCTGACTTCTAGAATGTTACATACTGTATGTTATACTAAATTTTTATATATATTATGCTAGGATATATATAAGATAAGATAAGATAACTTTATTGTCATTGTACATTGTACAACAAACTTGATCCGAGGTACAAATAGATCTAAAGAAGAATTTAAACACGCACACCCATATATGCAGTAACACATGTTTGTACAATGTTATAAAATGTATGAGATCCATCTCCATCATGAAATGGTGAAAGTCCCCTATATGCTGTATATACATGGAGTATATACAGTATCTAGAATCTTACCCAGCATCTAGCAGAAGAGGAATTAAATTCTACAGTTCCCATAGCTTTGCATTCTCCAGATGTGTTGGGCTACAGTTGCCATAATGGAAAAGAGTGATAAGCATTGCATTTCGAGACATCTGGAAAGCAATTCTGTATGTTGAGAAGGAATGTTGGAGACAGGTTTATCTACCTTCTTGTGCTCTTCAGGATACTATCACACGATTTTCAGTAATGATGATACAAGTATCTCATTAGGATCAAATGTGTTTTTAATCTATCAATCCTCTCTCTCAACATAGTTCTACATATATTATCCTAACCTTGGTCAAAGGACTTCTGTGGGATTCTGAGAATAATCAGAATTGGGTAAATATTGCTCGGAGGTTTTTCTACTTGTTTTATGTATTTTTATCATTGTTAGCCGCCCAGCGTTCCCGCTAGGGAAGATGGGCGGGATATAAGCCTACAAATAAATAAATAAATAAATAAATAAATAAATAAATAAAATAAAACAAAATAATATATTCATTCCCCCTTAACACATTAGAACAAGCCTCCTCAAAAATTAAAAGAAATGTACCCTCAACAAGTAGCATTTGGCGTTACTCATTTGTCAGGTGGACAATGTTATTGATCCATTCCCCAATTAAACAAATTAGATCTTGCAGCTCAAGTAATATTTAATGCCATGACTGCACAAGGCAACATCATGTCTTCTTAGTGTCATGCTTGACTGGGCTTTCATTGTAGTTTGTGGGTCATCTTGAGCACATGAAAAAGCGAACCAAAAAGAAGAACCCCACTGCTGTCAATCCATTTGACCCAGAACTGGTGACTAGGTTGGAGATCCCATAATTAAATTAGACGCTTGTTTCCGTTGACGTTCCCCATGACCTAGATCTCCTCATGAATGTTATGTTGTATTCATGCTGCTTCTCATTCAGCTCTTCTGGGTCAAGACCTTTCCTGCTGTAATGACCATGCTAGCTTCCAGTCAGTCATCCCAACCTTGATTTGCATGTCAGCACCCCAATGAGAATTATAGGTAGGCTTCAACTTGCATGAAGAAATATGTCACCTTTAAATAATCTATTTCAAGTTGTTCTATAATCTATTTCAAGAAGGCTAAGAGGGGATCTGATAGCTGTGTTTAAATATCTGAAAGGATGTCACATTGAAGAGGGGACTGGTTTGTTTTCCTTCAGAGACTAGGATGCGGGGCAATAGTCTCAAACTGCAGGAAAAGAGAGACAATTTAAACATTAGGAAGAACTTCATCACAGAGTTGTTCGGCAGTGGGATATGATGTCAAAGAGGGTGGCGGAGTCTCCTTCTTTGGAGGTTTTTTGAGCAGAGGCTGGATGCCATGTGTCAGGAGTATTGTGATGGAGGTTCCTGCGTGGCAGGGGGGTTGGACTGGATGGCCCTTGAGGTCTCTTCCAACTCTATGATTCTATGCTCTTGTTGAGATAATCCGCCCCCCCCAAGATATTATATCCTAAACTGTTAGGAAACAGATGAAACAATCTCCAGTGTCTTCAGCATCTCTAGAGGGAGAGAACAGTATTAATTGCTTTGTGTTATTCAGCTGAGGCACCAAGATGTGGAAATGGAGTGTCTCATGGGGTTTTCATGGGCACAAAACAGAAAAATAATGGAGATCTGGAGATGGGCACAAACCAGAAAAATAATGGAGATCTGGAGATCTTTTAAGACTCTGGCCAGCACCTTGAAACTGGGCAACACTAACATGGAATATAATTAAAGCAAAACAAGAAAAAAAAGCCAATTGTGCTGCTTATATACCACCCCATAGTGTTTCAATCACTGCTTGGACAGTTTATAATTCAGCTATGCAAGCTAGACATTACCCCTGGTTGTTCATGAGAAGCAATCTGTTTAAAAACACACAGAAACCAAACTCAACTGCTTCCCAGATCAGAAGTAAGACTGCCTTCACAAATCAAAAGTTGGTTCAGAATTTTAAGAAGTGTCACTCCTTGGAACAACATATTGGCAGCTCCAAGACAAGCTCAAGCTTACCTGATAGACAGTGAACCACTCTAGATATGCTCAGGGTATTTACATAAGCATCATTCTCAATATTCAGTTCTGGTAGTGTTAATTCTTTTGCCGCTTCAGAATTCTCTTTCCTCTGTCTTTATCCACGTTCACTGGTCCCCACCCCCGCAACATATATTTGTATATCTAAACTTGAGGCTAAATATGCCACTCCATGCCTCTGAGTAATTAAGGGGGATGAGAATGCAGCCCAATCTGATTTGTATCCAAACATTTAAAACTTGTAAAGGCCGAAACCCTTCAGTGTATGTACCTGGCCAATAACATGACCCATCTATGGGAGGACAAATACAGCCAGCCCTGGAGGACTCCTGATAAAGAGGGCCCTGTGGTGCCCTCCTGTAAAAGTAGGGGTGAAACCCTTCAGTGCATGTACCTGGCCACTAACATGACCCAGACATAGGAGGCAAATACAGCCAGCCCAGTAGGACTCCCCATAAAGACAGCCCTAGTGCGACCTTCTGTAAAAGGAAGGACAAAACCCATCAGTGTATGTACCTGGTCACTAAAATGACCCACCCATGGTGGGAGAAATATAGCCGGCCATGTAGGACTACCCTTAAGGGGGCCCTGTGGTGCCCTCCTGTAAAAGGTGGGCCAAAACGCTTCAGTGCATGTACCTGGCCGCTAACATGACCCACCGATAGGAGGACAAATACAGCCATCCTGGTAGGTCTCCCCATAAAGAGGGCCCTGGGGCGACCTCCTATAAAAGGAAGGCTGAAACCCTTCAGCGTATATACCTGGCCACTAACATGACCAATAGATGGAAGGTCAAATACAGCCGACCTGGTAGGACTCCCAATAAAGAGGGCCCTAGGGCACCCTCCTGTAAAAGGAAGGCCAAAACCCTTCAGTGTATGTACATGGGCATTAAATTAGACACCCATGGAAGGAGAAATACATCCTGGCTTGTAGGACTCACCATAAAGGTTGCCCAGTGGCGTCCTCCTGTAAAAGGAATGCTGAAACCCTTCAGTGATTGTACCTGGACACTAACATGACACACCCAAGGGAGGACAAAAACCATCCGGCCAGATAGGACTCCCCATAAAGAAGGCCGAAACCATTCCGTGCATGTACCTGGCCACTAACCTGACCAATCTATGGGAATACAAATACAGTCGGCCCTGTAGGACTCCCAATAAAGAGGGCTCTGTGGTGCCCTCCTGTATAAGGAGGGCCAAAATCCTTCAGTTCATGTACCTGGCCACTAACAGGACCCACCCATAGGAGGACAAATACAGCACGTAGGACTCCCTATAAAGAGGGCCCGGGGACGCTCTCCTGTAAAAGGAAAGGCAAAACGCTTCAGTGTCTCAGTGTAAGTACCTGGCCACTTACATGATTAAGCTATGGAAGGACAAACCCAGCCAGCCTGGTAGGACTCCCCAAAAAGGGGGCCCTGGGGTGCCCTCCTGTAAAAGGAAGGAAAAAACGCTTCAGTGTATGCAACAGGCCACTAATATGATCGACCCATGGAGGGTCAAATAGAGCCAGACCAGTAGGACTCCCCATAAAGAGGCTCTGGGGTGACCTCCTGTAAAAGGAAGGCCAAAACCCTTCAGCGTATGTACCTGACCATTAAAAAGACCCAGCAATGGAGGGAGAATCATCCGGCCCTGTAGGACTAACCATAAAGAGGGCCCTGGGGCGACCTTCTGTAAAAGGAAGGCTGAAACCCTTAACTGTATGTACCCAGCCACTAAAATGACATAGGGGTAGATGAGGAAATAATCCATTTGTGGGACTAGAAACAGCTATAAACAAACACTGTGGAAATCCACTCTGTCTCTCCTTTGGTTTCCTTCATCCGTTCTATGTGTTGCTCATCCTCATGTCTTCCTTTCTTGTTACTTTTGTTCACAGTGGATTAAATTTCATCGACTTGATGGTTCGCCAGGGGAACATAGACAACCCGCCCAAGACACCACTTGTCCCTGGATTTGAATGTTCTGGAATTGTAGAAGCTCTGGGCGACAATGTGAAAGGCTATGAGGTAAAGTAATGGGTCACTGTACAGGACAAGGGAGAAGCGTTTTGCGTTCCCCGTGTTTGATGTGGTTCTGTTATTATTTGGTTTTTGCCTCATGCCAGGCTATTTGTCTGCTTTTATTGTTTTATCACATTTATGTTTGATTTTGATCTTTGGTTTTTACATATTTTGTTTTATGTAAACCTCCCAGAGTCCCCTTTGGGAAATTGGTGCAGTATATAAATATAAACAAACAAACAAACCCAGTTGCTGGTCTCATTGAGTCACATGGAATGATGTGTTGACTTACCATTTATCCATCGTAACTGGATTTAGCAGAATACATTTAATGTCAGAGATTCCTTGATCACATCCTGCTTTAAGGTTATTCCAAACTTCAGAAAGCTGGGGTTTTTGTTTGTTTGTTTGTTTGATTGTTTTAGACAAGAGCTGCCCGTGGTGTGTGGGAGGTTCTGGAAATGCAAAAAAGTAAATTTTCTAATTCCAGGGTTAGCACAGATGAACCCCAGAGGGAGGAACAGAGAGATTCAGCAGATACTCCTTGCCTTGAACACTGTGGTGAACATATTTCAGTAAAAACTTCAACTCAGAGTGTACGAGTAGTGAAAAAAAACAAAAGCAGTTATAGGAATTATTCTAAAAATAGAGATGGCCAGTATGGCACCATAATCATTTCCCTTATTACCAGTGTCTGAGAGCATGTATCGTGGGTTGCATAGCTGAAATATTATCATCTAGAACGTATGAATAGTATGAATATACTTGGAGGGAATCCAAGCTTTAAAGAAATACATCAAACTTTTTTGGAAGGTGGGGAGTATTGGAGAATCTATTGATGTCCAAGACAAATCACCCAGTGATAGCAGTTAGCTCCATTCTAATTCTAAAACAGATAAGTAAATCAATTGTTACTTGTTTTCCTACTCAAGAGAGGATTGAGTTGAAATCCTTGACTCTATAACAATGAGCCTTTTCACACAACCCCTAAACTCCGTGGCAAATGGCTTCCAGCACCGGAGCTTAAAATTGTTTCCCCACCAGCTCCAGAGTTTACAGAAAATTAAGTGCTACCATGCCCACCTAAGCGCGTCCCAGCGCACTTTTCAGGTACCTGCTCTCCGGGGGTGAAAAATCCCTGATGCGGCTCTAACGTAGTGGGTGCCGGGCTTTCCTCGCTTCTGTTTGTTGTTGTTTTGCCCCCCGCCCCTTTAAGAGATCTGAATGCTGCCGGGAACAGAGCGAAACCGGCAGAACGGAGGTAAGCCGGCATTCTTCTCTTTCTTTTTTTCTCCCTCCCCTCACGCAGCCAGCAGCCAGGAGTGCGGAGGGGGTGGGAACACAGGAAGAGCAACCAACCCCCAAGATCTCTGGTCCGAATTTAAGTGGCCAGCGGATCTTAGGGGTCGTGTGAAAAGACTCAATGTGTATTATAAACAGTCATTATACTTTTAAAGACCTGTTTGAATGAGATTGAAATGTGCCACTGCAAAATAAGTACATACATTGATGGCAACAAGCTTCACACACTTGGCAGTCTATGTCCTTGGTTCTTTTCGAAATGACACCATGCATCAAGATGTAGGAGTATGGCGGGTTAACTCTAGGGCAAGAGTGGGCAACACTGACATATTTGGGAAACAGTGTTAATCCCTGAAAACTTTCTAGGTAGGAATGCTGATCTCGCTGCTACTCACTTTGTCACACTATTGCCTATTGCAGACTAAGGAGTTGGTAGGAGGAGTGTCTGTTGTCACAGGCCTCCAGCAATTTTGGGGAGGGAGAATTTCCAAAGGCTATAGTAACTGAAAAGCCCTATCCTATGGAGGAATAATCAATTCCTATGCAAGATCTGACAGTTTCTGCACAGGATTTTGCAGTTCCTGCAAAGGATTTCAATTATGGGAAAGAAAAAAAAGGGGAAGGCACAAAATTATTCTTAGGAGCCTAAGTATCACAACTATTCTCTGTAAAGTAAGAAACATAGCCAATAAATATGTATGCAGTTGCACATATACCCACTTAAATCCCCAATAGATATCTGAAAACCTGGAAAATGCATGCCAACATCCTTTTAAAAGGCCTTTTAAAATGACTAAAAGGTAAACATGAAATGTGTGTTATGCTATTAAAGTCACTTAGGGCCTTTTTACACGACCCCTAAGATCCGCTGGTCCCTTAAATTCGGACCAGAGATCTTGGGGGTTGTTGCTGTTGCTGTGTCCCCACCCCCTCTGGAGAGAAAAAAAGGAACAAAAGAACGCAGCCTTACCTCCGTGCAGGTGGAAGCTGCTTCCAGCCCCGTAGCATCATGATTCCTGCAGGGCTTTTTTACACGACCCCTAAATTCCTGCTCTTAAAGGGGCGGGAGGCAAAAAAAGAAGAAGAAGAAGAAGAAGAAGCAAGGAGAGCCCGGCAGATCCGGATCAAGATCTTTCACCCTCCAAGAGCAGGTACCTGAAAGGTGCGCTGGGACGCGCTTAGGTGGGCGGGGTCGCACTTAATTGTCTGCAAACTCCGGAGCTGGTGGGGAAACATTTTTAAGCTCCGGAGCTGGCAGCCATTTGCGGCGGAGTTTAGGGGTCGTGTATAAACGCCCTTAGTTCCTATTCATTATGTTGCTTTTGAAATGTAACTTTCGAGCACTCTAGTTGCTCCAAAAAGACTCATTACACATAACATCACTCATAACTTATGATTTACAAGCTCCAGAATGTTTTAAGATGCTTCTAACCCTAGGGTGGGTGTCATGTGCCCGCTGTTATAGCATTAGCCCTAGAGGACACCATTAATTGTGAAAAGTGATGAGAAGTGTGCTTCATAATTATCTGGTGGACACACATTGCCCCATTATTCTCTAATCAATGAACCACACGGGGTTGCTCATTGGGTGGGGGAATTGCCAACCTTGAATTCTGAGCTTTTTTTTTTTTTTACAAAAAAAAATCCTTATGAAGACCCAATCTGCTTATATCTTCCTCTCCTGGTTGGATGGTGCTATTTTGGCTGCCTAAATATAGGTACCTAGAGAATTGGTTTGTGTCACAAGGGATGTATTCTTTCACAAACAGATATCTCTCTCAAAAAAGCCACTTAATTGCTGAATGACACATCACATCATATGACTGTGGATTCAGAAGCTAATTATGTGTTGTGAAGGAGGAGTAAAAACTGTAATGGTTTTATGGGGACTGAATGCATCTATTATATTTTCATTCTCCCACATACACTGCTCTGTTCACTCACTCACTCACTCACTCACACACACACACACACACACACACACACACACAACCTCTCTGAAGTGTCAAACATTTTTGGTTCTCCCTATAGAAAATCATTGTCACTGACCATTTTTTGAACCTTTTCTCCAGGTCAACAATATTATCTCTTCAAATGGGGGCCATGCTACAATTGCAAGCCTCTCTTGAAAAACACCTGAGTACAAATATGTAAATTCTTGGTATGAAAACCATCTAAATAGCATTGCTGAATGAATTTTATCCTAACAGACTTCAACATGTCATGGTTGAATATGATTGATATAAGAAATAATTATCTTTTTCTAAAAGAAAATAATTCCCCCGGCCTCATACTTGACATGAATATTTTTCAGGGAGGGTACCATTAGTGTTGTATATCTTGGATAAGTTGAATTTCAGCTGGAAGATTGTTGCTGCTTTCCTGTTTTGGAACCTGTCACAAACCATTGACAAGGCCAGATGCAGACTTAAAAATGCAATGACATGATGCTTGCCGTCAGAATCCAAACTGAACACTCATATTTTCTAAATAAGAAGTAATTGTTCTGACAAACTGAACTGAATTTATTCCACAGACTGAATTATTATTTGTATTCTTGAAGGCTTCAACTACACAGAAGGATCATTGCTACCCCTGATTGCATTGAAACTTCTTAGTCCTTTCATCACAGTGACTAACACCTATTCTCCTGCATAGGACAGGTTTCCTCTTTCACCCAACTTTAAAAACCCCATTCTCACTCATTCTGTACCCCAGAGTGCAGAAAGAACTCCTAGTTCCCTGAGCTCCTTGCCCTCTGAAGATGCTAGCCACAGAGTCTGGCAAAACATCAGGAAGAAAACTTCCAGAACATCGCCAAACAGCCCAAAAAACTCACAACAACTACTGTATATGAATTATCCTTGTTTTACACCAACTGGTGAGGATGTATGAATTGTCTCACATTGCAAATAATGGTGCCTGCAAATATAACGGTTCTCTCTCAAATTGCTTATAGATTGGAGACCGCGTCATGGCTTTTGTCAACTATAATGCCTGGGCGGAGGTTGTATGCACACCTCTGGAGTTTGTGTACAAAATCCCTGAGGACATGAGCTTCTCTGAAGCAGCTGCTTTTCCTATGAACTTTGTAACTGCATACATGATGCTCTTTGAAGTTGCCAACCTGCGTGAAGGCATGTCAGTGCTGGTCCACTCTGCAGGAGGTGGCGTGGTAAGTTGACAACCTTCATCCTACAAGGAATTCTGCCTATGGTAGGACATGCTCAAATTCTGCACAAACTCTGTTTGCCCATTCTTATTTTAACATTTGCAAACATTTGAAAT
>JAHTLZ010000065.1:8247473-8262473 GCA_023846285.1 Phrynocephalus versicolor | reverse complement strand
ACAAGTGTGCAATCCATCTAAGATGGAAATAGATATATCAGACCCACGGATACTCTCTGGTTCTTCATTGATAAGTCTGGGTTCAAAGGAATTCCTTGGGTGCAATTCTCATCCTTGGCAGAGAAAGCCCTACCAAAGGAGAGGGAGCTGCCCAAACCACAGTTACCAGGAAATATCTCCCAGAGGATCTCGATCTTGTTTGGGTTCAGAGTTACCTGGTCTGGTTCAGACCTTAAACTGACTTGACATTTAGAAATCCAAGCCTTCATACCTATCATTTTTCCCTTTGAAAATTTCCAGACAAATAGCCCTGGGGACTTCGTGATAGACTTATATCAACCATATGCTATTTGTTTTACGTTTCCCCCCACAAATTTATAGAAATGGAAGCATTAAAATCCCCCTTGAGTTTATGATTGCTGACCTGTTTCATAGAGATAAGTCTAAGGGTGTATGTGCTATACATCTTTAAAACTGGCTTTCTTATGCTTTAACTTTGCTAATATGTGTGCTGGGTCACTGAACTATAGTAGTGGTCATGACATAAGTTATGTATGGGGTGTGTGTGTGTGTGTGTGTGTGTGTGTGTATGGTGTTGTGTCATGTTGTGTCGTGTCGTGTCGTTACAGTCGTGACCGACTCTTCATGACTCCATGTCCATGGAGTTTTCTTGGCAGGAATACTGGAGTGCTTGCCCCCCAAATTGGGTAAATGAAGACAGAACAAATACACAAAAGCAATGCACATGGAAGTGGCAGTCAGGGGAATATAAGATGTGAAGGGTGGTGGGGTGGCATTGCCTGATAAAAATGCTCTTTACAGAGCCCAACACATGAGCTCATTCCTATAAACATTGTGCATGGTGTGTGGGGAAATGACACTTGTTTTGGAAAGGACTAAGAATGTAGGATTGAAAATTCAATATTGACCAGATGAAGGAAGAGGAAACAGTTGGTGCAAAACACAAAACGAGCATCAAATCCTGACAACATTTTTTCAAAGCTGCATTCAAAGAGGGCTGGTGAGATTCTCACCCAGCCCAAATTGAAAGCTAAAGGTGGGATGTGGGTAGGCAACCAAGGAGGATACACATCACTACCTAACACAGTGGTGGCGAACCTTTGGCTCTCCAGATGTTTTGGACCACAACTCCCACAGTCCTTTGTCATTGGCAATAAAGGCTTGGAATTCTGGGAGTTGTGGTCCAAAACATCCAGAGTGCTGAAGGTTCACCACCACTGACTTAACACATTAATTCATACACAATAAAGAGGTTACTATTTAAATAAACAAATCAAAAAGGAAGGGTAAAAGAGAGTTTAGACTTTACTATTCAAATTAAGAATAGAACATGCTTAGAAGTGACAAGATGGCTTCTGACTAATCGAGACAATTAACCATGGTGAGAACACAAACTGGAGCTTTAGGAATAATCTAATACTAACAGCTAGAAGAAATCTGGGGTGGGAAGCTGCCTAAAATAATGATTATTATTATTATTATTATTTGCATCACACTGCAAGCAGAATGACTGGAAGGTTCTGATGAGATTCTTGTCCATGAATGAAAGAAAGAAAAATAGTCCAGATTTACCACCACCACAACCCATTCCCTTTTCTATCATACCCACCCTGGTGTTTCCTTCAATGGTGTTGTTTTGCAGCTTTTAGGGCCCCAAATTGCTGAATCAAAGTTATCTGAATTGATTTGTTTCTCTCCAGATCCACTTCATGCCACGCCACTCTGCTTCAGGCTTGATCCTAATCAGTTTGAAGTGCCTAATTCTGCTCAGGGTTTAGTACGGCTGGCTTCACAGTTCCAAAATTTTGCATGGATAATCTGATCGGGACTCTGGCTGCATAAAGACTAATTCTGCTCCACCAGATGAGGTGGGCATCGTGCCAAAGCTGCTCCGTCTAAGGCAGAGTCTCATTGTCAAATTTATTGGTGTTTGGAATGACTGACTGCTGCTTCTCCCCTGCCCCCCATCTGAGGGCGCTTTTACACGACCTCCAAAATCCATCTGCAACTTAAATTCGGACCAGAGATTGTGGGGGTTTGTCCCTCTTCCTGTGTTCCTACCCCTCCGCACTCCATTGCTCCTGTCTGCGTGAGGGGAGGCAGGAAAAAAAGGGAGAAAAAAAATTCAGGCTCACCTCCGTCTGCTGGTCAAAGCAGCCCTGAGCTGCCCTGTAGTGATTCCTGTCTCTTAAAGGGGCGGCGGGGACAAAAAAACAAACAGAAGGCGAGGGAGCCCAGCATTCACAGCTTTACAATGCACATCGGAAGATTTTTTACATCCTGGAGGCCAGGTACTTGAAAAGTGCACTGGGACACGCTTAGGTGGGCATGGTCATACTTTTTTTAAAGTCCGGAGCTGGTGGGAAAACATTTTAAGCTCTGGAGCTGGGAGCCCTTTGCCTCGGATTTTAGGGGTCGTGTAAAAGCGCCCTAAGAGAGGAGCACTGCATAATTAGATAAATGTAAATCAAGATATTTTCCCTGCAAAAGAACTCATTCAGCCCTCCCCCTTCTTTCTTATAGTTGTACTGTTCCCAAGCTACAGAGTATTGCTCTTACCCTGTTGTAGCGGAAGTAAGAGAGATCTTATTGCTGTTGACTGGCAAGGGGAAAAATGGCTGGAAGCAACCTAGTACAGATTTCCCAAACCAGACATTAGATGTATTAAACTTCCACAACCATTAACTCCACTTTGAATTATGGCAGATGTAATCCACCACCTTTCTCCTCTGGCAGATCGTGAAAGGTTGTGTGCTTTCTGCCCTGTGGTTTGAGTACGTCAGTTGATTTTCATGTACCGTATTTATTATTGTGAATCCCATTCCATTTCTGAAGATATAAATTCTCACAAGATGGCATATACTGTAAGTGGTTTCAGCATCACGTGTTTTTGAGTGTGACAAGGACACAATCAAGACATAGAAGAGGTTTGCCGGGGTCCTTCCCAGAGGGCAGATGGTTGTATAGGTTTCTCTTTCTTTCTCTCACTTTGAAACTTTGCTGGCCATTTCAGGAGTGGCAACGTGTAGGCTTCTGGTGTTGTTGTTGGACTGCAAGTGCCATCAGCTCTAGTCACCATGGGCAATGGCAGAAAATAGGAGTTATTGTGGAAGAACATCCACAAGGGCAAAAGTGACCCAATGTCTGTGGGAAAATGGGGAGTGAACTTTACCTGGAAGTTGGGTCATGGCAACTAGCTTTCTTTTTCTTGAGAGATTGGAACGTTTTGCTGCTCATCCAACCAGCTTCATCAGTCTGAAGAAAGCTAATTGTGAGTCCTCCATGTTATAGTTCGCTTTAGCGAAATATAAAATGGAGGACTCACAACTAGCTTTCTTCAGGCTGATGAAGCTGTTTGGATGAGCAGTGAAACGTTTCATTCTCTCTAGAAAAAGGAGTCCAGTTGCCATGACTTGACTTCCAGATACACTCACCTAGATGACTGAGAATCTTTAAAGGGAAGTGAACTTGTCTTGTCAAAACAGATAATGTCTGGATACCTTTTCAGGGACAAGCCATTGCTCAGCTCTGCTCAACCATCCCCAATGTTACTGTCTTTGGAACAGCTTCTTCCTTCAAGCATGAAGCAATCAAAAATTCTGTAACTCATCTCTTTGACCGGAATGCAGATTATGTCCAAGAAGTTAAAAAGTAAGTAATCATTTGCATCCTCCTCACTAAGAATAACTGTGAAAGCTAACATGGGATGCTAAAATGTTTTCTAGGATGCAGTTTTCATTATCTTGTTATGGATAACTAGCTGGCTGCATAGCCCAGTGGTTTAGGTCTTTGGCTACACAGCCATAGTTTGGGAGTTCAGTTCCTGAAAAAAGAAGCAACCTAGGTAGACTTGGTCACACTACAAGTGGTGGCAAACCTTCAGCACTCCAGATGTTTTGGACCACAATTCCCACAGTCCTTTGTCATTGGCAGTAAAGGCTTGGAATTCTGGGAGTTGTGGTCCAAAACATCTGGAGTGCGAAAGGTTTGCCACCACTGCGACTACACTGTCCCAGTTTGCCTTAGAAGAAGGGAATAGGGAACTACTTCTGAGTATTTTCTACCTGGAAAAGCCTGAAAAGGGTCTTCATAAGTCAGCATTCACTTGATGGCACATGGTATTAATTATGATGATGGCAGATAGTTAGCATGTAAGTATAGATGTATGGTTTTATATTAGGTTGTTGACAGTTGTTGAATTGGTGTTTCAGAGTTAGGTTTTGTGCAGCTCAATATTACACCTTTCCTAGTGCATCCTCTCCAACCTGATACCCCTCCAGCTGTGCCCAACTTCAACTCTCATTATTCCCAACCAAGTTCCAGGTAGCGAAATCTGTAATTGGTGTTATGACTGACCTGAGAAGCAGTGGGAGGAAAGTGTCACCAAATAACACCTCCAAAGTTGGCCATTATTAGACTCCTTGTGCCTTACACCTATGATCGCAAATGGTTTTGCCAGAAAGAATGCCCACTCTTCTGGGTTTGGCTGAGAAAGCCCAAGAGAGGAACCTGAGTTCATATCTGTTTTCTGCACCTAAGGTACTGTCCTAATTTCCCATTTAGTAGATGTGAATTGAATTTTTGCAACAGGTCTCTGGCTTATTAGAAGCAACCTCGGTGAAAGACATGGTCTTTTTTTCTGCCTCTACCCAAAGCAATTCCCCAAGACGTACAAGCTATTCATAGCTTCTTTTGATGAGCTTTTCCTTGTAACCTTTCCTTCCAGTTACTGACAATAAAAGAGACTACCAGGTTGAGCCCTGTCCCCTTGTAGTGTTATCCTCTTAGTTTGTGCGATCAGTGCGTTTCCTGAGCATAATTCTGTTGCTCTTGTTAGAAACAAAGGGTGCAGTTCTGTTTCGAACCCAGCCGTCCGTGATCTAATCCAAGTTGTTTGGCCTGGAAACCTGAGTAATCTACAAGAATCTAGTAGAGGTAGAGGAGACTATGATGGGGAGGAGGAAGGGAAGAACCAGAGCTCCAGTGGTGATAGTTCAAGGCTTAAAAATCATACCCTTCAAATAAAAGAGGGAAAATTATACAATTATTGAGTTGGCAGGGGCCTATCAGGCCATCAAGTCTAATCCCCTGCTCAGTGCAAGAATATAAACCAATGCATATCTGATAGTTGTCCATTGTTTTCTTGGATGACTTCAGAATTGAAGTTCTCACCATCCCCCAAGGTAAAATCCACATGAATGTTCTTTGGACTATGATACTTGAATTCAACATTCAGCATGACTCCTCTTATTTTGAAATGATGGCAGATTTTCCTTCCTGGGGAGATCTGGGCACAAGAAAAATGGACCCAAGGCCATATAGAACCCAGGAGGTGCATACCTGAAGAGTAACTGTTGATACCATGGGACCAACCGATCATTGGAACCCTGACATCAAAAGCAACAAATGGACAGCAGATCGGGCAGCAACCTATTGGCTGATGGAGAGCCATGAAGCTGTCCTCTGTCATGTCCTTCCCATTGGCAGCATTAGCGGGGAGACCACTCACATTAAACCAACAGCAAACCGAGGCGGAGGGCTTCAGATAAGGATGGAGGGTGAATCTACATTTTGGGATAAAACAATGGGTGTCTGCATTCTGGCCCATTGTGTCCTGCTGGCTTAAAGGTTTTCTATCTCTGGGTCTTTTATTAACTTACTGGCTTATTGATTGATTCAGCTTATATACTGCCTCATAAAACTAACGTACTGTCTGGGTGCTTTACAACATAATTATGCAAGAGACAGTTTACCTCTCCCAACAAGCAGGATAATTGTTCTTGTAGTTCCTTTTCACTGAGCTTCCAAAATACTATTTGCTATTTTGGAACAGGTTTTCTGGGCTATGTGGGTGCCATATTGAAGGGCCAGAAATGTAGATGAGTGTTGTAAATGTTGCTCCACCACTACCACATCATTGCCTTGGCATGTCTTGATAATAAAGAGCAATATGCATGTTATTGTGATGCTCTGTATAATTGGCCTTCTGGAAAGAATTGGCTTCTGAAAAAGGAGGAAGGAGTGCAGGAAAAGCAAATGCATCATCCAGGCTACAAAGCTGAACCTCTGTGGTGACTGTAATGGTTCAGAGACAATTTCAGACAACACCATTGCTTTGAGATTAAATGCTGCTCACACAGAAGAAAACTTCTTCACCAAACCTTATGCCTCCCAGTCTCCCCAGAGGGCAATGATCCATAATAACTGCAACAACGATTTTCATGATTGTTTAATTAAAAAGAGCTATAAAAAGAATGTGTTTCGGCATGGGGCGGTGGTTTTACTATTTGTATGGTTAGTGATATGAGCAGCAGAGTGCAGTCAAAGCTGATCCAAGGCTGTGATTTTATAGGTTCAGTTACATCAAATAATTAGAATATAGCTATCATAGAATATTGAAGTCGGAAGGGCACTTCTAGTCCAACCCCCTACTCAAGGCAGGAATAGAAATCAAGGTCTATCTGCCAGGTGGTTGTCCAAGTTTCTCTTGAAAGCCTCTAGTGTTGGAGCACTCGCCGCCTCTTGAGGTAATTGGTTCCATTGCCGTACTGCTCTATCAGTTAGGAACTTTTTCCTGATATTCAGCTGAAGGCTGGGTTCTCTTATACTTGAGCCCATTGTTGCGTGCCCTGCACTCTGGAATGATCCACAACAGATCATGTCCCTCCTTTGCATGACAGCCTTTCATATATTTAAAAAATGCAGTCCTATTTCCCCTCCATCTCCTTTTCTCCAAGCGAAGCATGACTAATTCTTTCAGTCTTTCCTCAAAGGGCTTGGTTTCCAGCCCCTTGATCATCCTAGTCACCCACTTCTGAGCTTGTTCCAGTTTGTCAGTGTCTTTCTTGGGCGTCCAGAACTGGAAACAATAATCAAGATGAGACAGCCAGTGGATAAGAGGAGGAGACAAGCACCTCACAAAATTTGGAAACTACATTAATGCAGCCTAAAATAGCATTTGCCTTTTGTGTGTGATCACATCATACTGTTGGCTCGTATTCAACTTATGATCTACAAGAATTCCAGGAACAGGAGGATCAAGCTTGGGAAAGACATTTTCTTCAACAGCAATTCTTGGAATTCTCCAGGAAGTATACCTAATAGGCATGCTGTCTGTTTCATTCAACAGAACACAATAACAAAAAAATGGAAAGGGGGGCCTAATATTGACCAGTAATCAACTGCTGAAGAATAACTCAGTGATTTAGGCATCTGGCTGCCACACCAGAGGTTGGGACTTTGATTCCCCCCTGGGCCTTCCTGCCTTGAGGATCTATAACAGTGATGGTGAACCTTTTAGAGACCGAGTGCCCAAAGTGTGAATCAAAACCCACTCATTTTTTGACAAAGTGCCAATACAGTAATTTAACCTGAATACAGGTGGTTGTGAAGGGGTGATGTCAGGTGCCCACCGAAAGGGCTCCCAGGGCCACCTTTGGCACCCATGCCATAGGTTCACCAACACTGATCTATAGGATCCCTGCCAGCTCTGCTGTTCTAGCGTGATAATGACGCCATTGATATTTTAAAAGGTGAAAGGTTTATGTTTTCTTTATGAACATTTCCATCCCATATTTCCGTCTGTGAGAGTCTCCAATGGGACTTGCAAGTCTTCAAAAGAGGAATATAAGTAAGTCCACTGTTTCTTCAATTGGCATTTTCAAGTTGTCTTCTGATCTCCTTTTCTATTAGTGGGGCCTCTTGCATATCATCAAAGGAGAAGAAATGAAGTATGCATGATGGAAGTGAATGAAAAAAACTGCATAATATTTGGATGTACTAATTTACACATTACAACTAGTGCGATATCATAAATAAGATATTGGACCTGGCTTCAAATCCCGATCAGTCGTGGAAACACACTGATCCCTTAAAAATCTCACACATTTTGGAAACTCTATTAAGGCGGCCATAACCCCAAAGCAGTTCAACAACAACAGCAACAAACTTTCATGTATGGGTGCTTATTTAGAAATAATTGCATTTTAAGTAGAAACGGGATCTACTGTGCAGCAAGGAAGTCAAGGACTTCAGTCAGTCAGTTGACTGAGAAGGAGATTTCTGATAACCACATGGGAAAGCTAGCCTTCTGAACTCTATCTCCCAAAATCTTTCAGCTACTGTGGTGAATGGCCATAGCGGGTAGGGGATTCTGGGATTTGTAGTCCAAAAAGTGCTAATCATTACTGGGCAAAACTCATGCCCCTTCTCTCGCTTGTTATGGCGTTCTATATTGCAAGTAGACTTGAGCCGGATAGATCTTTCCAGAGGGGAGGCTTTCATATCAAGGACTCTCTTGGTAGTCTTTCAGAGTAGAGAATTATCAGCTCTGAAGTCTGTGAAGTAGTGTACATGGGCATCTTTATTTTACATCCCAGCGCCTTCCCTAAAAGGCCTGCATCAGATGACAGTTGCAGCGCCCCTTCTTCCACACGCTCTCATCCAACTCGTTTGGATTTTCATTCCTTTCACTCAGCTCTTTTCATCCCGCTCTCATCACACAAATAACCGCATACACTAGTGATATGCTAATGGGACGCCTGATCTACAGACTACAAGCATGGCTAATGATCTGCTGCCGCTGCTACATTCTAAACTGCTGTTTCTCCTTGTGGGTGTATAAATATACATGAAACAATAAGCAAAACACAGCTGGTTAAGTTAATGGTACATCTGAGCCCAGATTTCGGGCATACTGATTACTGACTGCCCAAACAGGGGTGAAACAATGCAAACATCCAAAACACAGCAGTCAAAATCCAGGGGTAAGTTGCAACTAGAGTAGACTCAAGTCCTCCATAACATCCACTAACTCAATGGGCCTACTTCAGTTGCAAATTATCACTGGTGTTTAGCCATTAAAACAAAAGGGCAACCAGTTACAGTTGGCAGTGGTCCCGCATTCTTCTGTCACTTGAGGCAAGAAGCAAGGGGCCTCTTCTAAACCTCCAGTCAGGCTGGCCACCCATTTGTAGAATGTCCCTGACATCATGCATCACTGTTCTGATGTTGGAACTGGCATCACTTCCTACCATAGTAGATTATGTTGCAGCAATAATCACGTGGTATGAGAGGGTGGCAGAGGAAGAGAACAGTGGAGAAGGAGGCTTCCCATCAGAAGCCACCTGTTCACAGCTGCTGCTTTCTGTATTCACTGCTGTCATTCAAGTGTTCCATAGACAACTTGTAGTATCATTGCTTAGACCTCAGCATAGGTGAAGATAGCATTGGCAGTGAAGAGCTAGCATGTTCTTCATATTTTGTAGTTCTGTGTGGCTGTTTTTCACTACAGCTTCTTTTCTCCTCCTCCTCCTCCTCCTCCTCCTTCCAGAAACAAATGTGCCACCACACATTCACATCATCTTATGCTTCCTCCTCTTTCTCTTCCTCCTCTTTCACTTTCCATTGCCAGGCCATCTCCTGCTGCACGATGGTGTCAGTTTTTGCAATGGCAGCAGTTCCAGCAGGTCAAGACAGACGCAGCCCTCTCCTACCCCCAATAGCCATGATCTCAGAACACCTCATAGCAGGGACAGCCCTGAACACAATAAAACAAAGAAAACTGGCTACTTAAAATACCATTTTAACGGATTCTGACCAATTACAGTCTTGGTGACATTTGCACAGGGAAGATGACAAATACTTAGGTGCTACAGTCAAGAAAGCTCCTCTGTTGACACATGATGTGCCCAAACAACTTGGAGAAAACCTGGTGGTCTTAAGAAACCATGATAGATATACATAAGCCATCTCTTGCTGCATGTGCAGAAGCCATGTTGAACTCTGACATGACCCACCATATATTAAAATCAGCCCATAGGTTTCAGCTGAATTCCCTGAACCATCAACTCTTAGTTTTTGTTTGTCTTTTGGTTTTGTTTCCTTTATTTCTACTTCCCCTTCTAACTCTTTCAGAGGAAGTGAGGTTAAATATGGTAGTCCTCTTACAATAATATTTCCCTCTGGGTCATTTTTTTTAGGATCTCAGCAGATGGTGTAGACATCGTCCTGGATTGTCTTTGTGGAGAAAATACAGGCAAGGGCCTCGGTCTTCTGAAACCACTTGGGACTTATATTTTATATGGTGAGTAAAAATAATAATAATCAACTGGCAGAGAAAGACTGTCTTTCAGGTATGGCCTCATGGTAGTCAACCCATTATGTGATGGTCGGCATTGATTTATGATGAAATGCCATGTAGAAAAATGGATGATCCTTCAGAAATGTGGTATAATAACTGGTATTGATTGCATGAGTTCTCTTGCTGAATATGGCCTAAATGCTGTTATTAGAATGTACCTGGATTAACAAATTTGATTGAGCTACACAGGATCACTTTGAGGTGTGGACTGTTTCCACCTTTATGGAGGAATAGGAAACAGCTGCATTTTCCTGTCATTATTTCTATGAGGCATAGCATTGAATTGACATGCTGATCAACCAATTCAGTACTGGAGACAAAGGATTACAAACACAAAAGAAAACATCTTCACATCTTCACATCTGTTTTTGTTTTCTATTCTGGAGGGAAATAGGAGGAAGCTTTCCGTTTCCTAATATCTACTTAGATCAGGGGTGTCCAAACTTTTTGCAAGGAGGGCCAGATTTGGTGAGGTGAAAATGTGTAGGGGCCAACCATTCCGCTGCATCAAGTCTCTATAACATGCAAGGAGGTGGGGAGGATGCTGCAGCAATGGAGCTGGGGGTGGGTAGGCTGGGCAGGTGGCTGGGGGGATGGACAGAGGCAGGGAGGGCAGGCAAAGCATAAAACTGCAAGCTAACATCTCCATCCAGTAGGGGGAGGGGTCAGCTGGTGGGGATGTGTGACAGGCTGTGCCAGTGGGAAGAAGAAGCCACGGGCCACTCAGAATTTGAAAACGGGCTGCATTTGGCCCCCGGGCCTGACTTTGGACATGCCTGACTTAGATTGTGAATCAGCTTAAGCACCCAGCCATATGCTTTGGTTCTCTCGGTAATCACCCATGCCAGAACCTAACTAAAAAAAATGTTCCTGTCCACACTAGAACAAGACGGAGCCCCTAACAGGGACCCCAAAAGGTTCAGATGACCATGGATAAGGGACAGGCTGGTTCACAGTTGCCTATAATGTATGTTATGCGGTCACTGGAAGCATGAGTGAGCAGGCCCATCCCAAAAGCAGACCCAACTACGGGAGAGAGCACCATCTAATTGCAACTCTCCATTTCATTTAGCGTAGGCCTCTGGAATCAATTGCTGAATGGCGGAACAGCACTTGTGTAAATCCCACTGATTCAGTAGCTCTGCATGAGACTATTAATGCTATACCAGGATGGTTGAAGGTCTGGCAGAAATGTCTTATGTGAGGAATGGCTTAGGGAACTGGGAATGATTAGCCTTTCAAAAAGAAAGCTGAGAGGGGATATGGTAGCTATGTTTAAATGTTTGAAAGGATGTCATATTGAAGAGGGAACAGGTTTGTTTTCCATGGCGTCAGAGACTAGGACTCAGGACAATGGTTTCAAACTACAGGAAGAGATTTGAACATTAGGAAGAACTTCATGACCATTAGAGCTATCCGGCAGTGGAATATGCTGCCACAAAGGAGAATGGTGGAATCTCCTTCTTTGGAGGTTTTTAAACTGAGGCTGGTTGGCCATCTGTCGGAAATTTTGTGATGGGGGTCCCTGCGTGGCAGGGGGTTGGACTGGATGTCCCCTGAGGTCTCTTCCAACTCTATGAGTCTATGAATTTTAATGGTTTTGTCATTTAATTTCTTTTTAGTCATGTTGTTGTCTGCCTTGCGTGCTCCTTTTTGTTAGTGAAATGATGCATTGGTCCCTGTTTCTCTGATGGTTCCTGAATTAGTAGGTATACATTCAGGGTGCCTAGCTCTGAATCAAACCTTCCATGCCCCCAGGCTGTCTGGCTGATGAGTAATGGAGAGAAATTGGGTCCAAAAGAATGGATAGGAGATGCATAAGAGCTGAGCTTGGTTGAAAGGACACCGACCTACTGCTATTGCCACCCCAAATGTTCCTTTTTTAAACCGCAGCCCCCAGAATGACCTAGCTAGCAGTGCCACCCTCCTTGACCATGTTTTAGAGCTGTAACTCAAAAGAGCAAGCATTACTTATCATGCTTTGCCCCTTCCTTTAATTTTTCTCACCCAAAAACTTTCTTTCACAAGGATTTCACGTTCCTCATTTCACAGCTGATGGTTTGGAAGAGGAAAGGACAGGCACCATTCCTTTTCACAGGGCCAGCCCAGGAATTAATGCTGTAAGCCCAATCCCTCCCATTATACAAAAGGTTCTCTTCTGGGCAGCAAAGGAAGGGCTCCCCCACTAGAAAAAAATCCACTTGGAAAGGTGTCCTGGCTTTAGAGGGTGCTGACACGTAACAAAGCAGTCCATTTCTTTCTCTTGAGATTACTTTTGGCAACAACTGGCCTTTCTCTTTTTGCTAGTAATTGGAGTCCGGTCACCCAGCAGTTTCTGGAGATCGGAAGGCAAAGGTTCTCCAAGGAGACTGGTGTCTAGATGCCAAGATGGCCTCCCCAGAAAACGTGAGACTTGGCAGTCTAGCTAGCTCACGTCCTCTCTAGGAACACAAAACTTTCTCCTCTCTTTCTCTCTCTCTCTCTCTCTCTCTGTGTGTGTGTGTGTGTGTGTGTGTGTGCGCGCGCGAGAAAGAGAGAGAGAGATCCATGCAGTCCTGTAGGCAGTCAATTCTAAGATATTAGGTTTAGGTGGAACAAGGAATTAGGATAGCCTTTGAGAGAAGGTCCCTTGTCCTTCTGAACCTACTGAGGACCATCCAGTTGCCCTTGAATCCTGTAATTAGCCACAGATTTAGCAGCATCCGTTTGCCTTGAAATTTAACGGTTACTGCAGTGGCTCCTTATAGTAACAAGAGCACATAGGCACTCCTGTGCACACTCAATTTATGCCACTATATGAGGCATTCACTGTGTGAGGATAAGAAAGGAACAGAAAAAAGTGTGGTTTTGTTGTATCCACACAACGTGGTGTGGCATAAGGAGCATCCAGTGGTGGACAGCGTAGTCCACATTGATGGGCAGAAGCCACATTGTAATGATCCCTCCTTTAGAGGTTTATGTGTCATCGGAAGGCATTCCAAGGAGATATTTAAACTGCTGTTACTCTGATTTCATAACTTGCATGTGCAGTTGTGTTTCTGAATTCAGAGACTGAGGGGAAATAACACGAAAGGGACCTTATTCTTCTGTCCTTGGTGCTTTGCAATGACTTTTAATGTGAATGGGGATGTTATGTTGAGGTTTTGACCAAAGATGCCAACATTAATGGGTTGAGGTCTGGTTTTCATGACATGTAAGGAGCATTTTCTGCATTCACAAATTCTCTTTCTCTGCCCCTCCTTTTTTTTTTCTTCAGGCTCATCAAACATGGTTACCGGGGAAACCAAAAGTTTCTTCAGCTTTGCAAAATCGGTAAGCAGACCTCTTTGGCTCTGCTAGACAGAGCTTATTTAAATGGATTCTGGTGGTGGATATCAGGCACCCAGGCCGACTGTATGTCTGACACTCACCCCCTCTATCTTTCTTCTCCACTCTTTTAGCGATGCATTGATTATTTTGCATATGGGTGTGTGTGTGGAGGGAATAAACAGTTCACAGTTGACATTTTCCTTTTTTGGACCAGAGCAGGGCCCTTGCACCTGATACATTTCAAAGTCATTCACATGTTTTTAGATTGTGCTTTTGTTACTGGTGTGATAGTCGAGTGTTTTCTGTTTTGTTGTAATTTGTTTTAATTGCTAGCAAATCACCGATGATAGTGCATCAGTGCTAATGGGGCGGGAAAGAAAGGAAGGAAGGAAGGAAGAAGGTGGATAGAAAGACACAGACAGGAAGGGAGGGAGGAAGGAAGGAAGGAAGGAAGGAAGGAGGTGGATAGACAGACAGACACAGACAGGAAAGAAGGAAGGAAGGAAGTAAATAGATAGATAGGAAGGAAGGAAGGAAGGAAGGAAGGAAGGACAGACAGACAGACAAGGGAGAGTAAGAACAGACAAAAGAAAATATTTTTTCACCCAGTGCGTTGTTACTCTGTGGAACTCCCTGGCACAGGTTGTGGTGATGGCATCTGGCCTGGATGCCTTCAAAAGGGGATTGGACAGATTCCTGGAGGAAAAGGCCATCACAGGTTACAAACCATGATGGAGAGGTGTAATCTCCAGGCTTAAAACCGGGGTCCTTCAAGGACCAGATGCAGGGGAGTGGTATCAGGAGACAGATATCTAGTCTCATGAGCTCCCAGACACATCTGGTGGGGCCACTGTGAGATACAGGAAGCTGGACTAGATGGGCCTTTGGCCTGATCCAGCATGGCTCTTCTTATGTTCTTATGTTCTTAAGGAAGGAAGGAAGGTGACATCATTTAGCCCTCTATTAATGTTTTTGCTTTGTTGTCAAACATTAAATCAAAATCCATTTTAATGTCTAATCATCCGTCTTCAGTGCCTCTCCCAAGTGTATATGAAGTTAGACTTTTCAAAAAGAGCTTTCCTGTAGCTGGGTTCTAATCTCATTGCTGCTTGTTGGATTCTAGTGGTGGCAAGTGGAAAAAGTGAACCCCATCAAGCTATACGAAGAGAACAAAATCATGGCTGGATTTTCTCTCTTAAACCTGCTTTTCAAACAAGGCCGGAGCGGCTTGATAAGGAATGTAATGGACAAACTCATAAAACTGTACAACGAGAAGAAGATCAAGCCTCTGGTTGATTCCTTGTGGGCACTGGAAGAGGTAAGAGAATCGGCTTAATTCCCCACAACACTTATCTGATAATGTGCTGGGCTTTTGTTTGCTTGCTAGTTTGGTCACTCACTCATTCACTTTCTTGTTTGTTACTGAATCAAGTTTTTAAATGTATCTGGAAGTTGAGTCATGACAACTGGACTTCTTTTCTTGATCTATCTATCTATCTATCTATCTATCTATCTATCTATCTATCTAT
>JAHTLZ010000065.1:8234110-8246973 GCA_023846285.1 Phrynocephalus versicolor | reverse complement strand
TCTTCCTGATTGGAGTTGTGCCCTGTGCAAGGTAAGGCAAAGTAAGTCAATGGGTGATTTCATTCCAGAGGCTGGATCCCAGTTCCAAACTGCACCTGTGCTACCATGATTCATTTCAGAACTGGACCCATTCTGAAACAAAAGGCCCATGCCTAGTTCGAAGTCTGTTGGAGCGCATCTTCCAAAGATCAACTGAGGCCCGGCCCACTAGAATGTCACAGGCGCTCTCACTCTGAGTGGCCATGCCCAGGGAGGCACGGAAATCGGCAACCCATAACCGCGCCTTCTCAGTGGCTGGCCCCTTACTCTGGAACCATCTTCCGAGTGAGTTGCACCTTGCACAGTCCCTGCCCACCTTTAAAAACGCACTCAAAACCTTGCTTTTGAGAGAGGCATTTGGCGACCTTTAACTTTTTCCCCCCCTCTCTCCCTCAGAGCTGCCGTCTAGCCAATGTTTCTTTTGACTATTTTTTTGGTTGTTGTTTTTTGTCTGTGTGTGTGTGTGTGTGCGTGTGTGCGTCTCAATTGCTCTATTGATTTTATATTGTTTTGTCTCATTCTTCTTTGTAAACTGCCCGGAGTTCCCCTGGGAAGAAGGGCGGTACAAAATATTAAAATAAATATAAATATAAATAATACTGTTGGGTTGAGATTGCAGCTCAGTGTATTTCTTTCCCTTTGAGCACAACATTCCCCCTGCCCCCCCCCCAGCACAACACTCTCTGCTGTAATGAAGCAAACCTCATTCAGAGAAGAATAGATAAAACAGAAAGCTACAGGTTGAGCAGCCTGACAATGCAAGGCTTGTTTTGAGTAAAACCTTTGCCAGAGGAAGAGGAGGATTAAACTGAGAAGGCTGTACACATTGGTTACAAACCAGTTTAAAAAAACTATGTCATTAAACAAACCTTAGCATCTTCATGGGGACAAAATTGTCGACACGACTCAGAGAAAGATCAAGGCTGATGCCTGAAAAATCCGTGGCAATTAGCAATAATGAGCTGTTGGTCCATGAAAACAGACTTGGAACGAGGTGGCTCCATCTGATCTGAACAGTCTGGCAAAGGCCCTTCTCCTAAGCACCCAAAGCCAAAAATGACAAATTCAAATGATCATTAGCCAGATTTGAGATACAGACTCTTTGGGAAGTGAGTAAGGAGATGCAAGCAGCCCTGCCAGCATCCATTCTCAAGCATGGCCTGATGCCACTTCCTCTGTGTGTTGCTTGAGCTTGTTGACACCCTATTTGTCTGGACTCCTAAAAACAGCGAAGATTGTAGAATTTCCCCCAAAGTCAACCAGCTGCTGATCCCTAATCTATACATTTCCAACCACCTGCTGGAGTCCCTTGCAATTTCACTCTGAGAAAAAAAAGCAAAGATTAGCAGTCCTAAGGTGTGTGTGTATATATACAGTTGGGTTTTTTTGCTTTGTACTTTGTAATAATTAAGGGCCAAACATGGAATGTTAAATCAGCACTTTTATTTTTAATATAATGTCCATTTAAGCCTCTTATCCTTCATTTCCTTTTAAAAGCAATTACAGCATGTTACAAAACAAGTCAAAGATAAATGAGGAAATAAGTTAGTCAAATAAGATATTAAAAACAGATCAGAGCTGTGTTGGCGAAAGTATTTATCAATGCAGTCCAGAGACAAAAGATGTTAGGAGAATCTGAGACTATGATTGCCAGACTCTCAAGGTAATTCTGAGAGCCATAGTCCCAAAAGCTAACATTTCCCATTGCCAGGACAAGGTCACAAAGCAGGGTTTGGACCATCAGGTCTTAGACACCTGCCTCATTTGATGTAAGACCCACCACTCTTGGAGGCCTCTGGGACTGAACAGAAACATTTTTTTCTTGTTCAAAACAACTATTGTATGTAAGTCGAAGAACTGGGGGACTCTGTGGGGGCCTGGGCCATGTCATTGAAATCTGCATTTTGCCAATTTCTGTTGAATTCTCACAGGCGAAAGGTGAAGGTCTGGATCAGTGGTTGCCAACATTGGGTCCCCAGATGTTCTTGGACTTAAACTCTCAGAAGCCCTCACTAATAGTTGGGCTGAGAGTTGTAGTCCCAAGAACATCTGGGGACCCAACGTTGGAAATCATTGATCAAATCATAAGCTACTTTCTGAAGCTTCTCATGCGCCAGAGCCACAAAATCATAGTGGCTCCCAATCCCATCCCTGTGCACAGGCCAAACCGTAATTTTAGTACTTCATAGATCTCTCTATATGTTCAGGTTGTATCTTCCTCCATCTTTGATGTGAGACATTTTGGAATCTCAGCATATCTCTTGGCCATTCGGCTACAAAAGTCTGGTCTCCATACACTGGAACGCTGACATTTCCATGCTGGTTTTCCAATAGTGAGAATTCTATTCCTGAAAATGGTAAAAGGCTTCTATTAAGCAAGTAGAGTGGAGTCGACATTGTGTCTCCATAGGACTGCTGCACGATAATTACACATTTACATCTCCAATCCTGATGGAGGACATTAAGACAATGTGAGGCTCCCTCAGCTGAGTCAGATCAGGGTCAAAGCTTCTGAGTTCTGTTTGTCAAGGCCTCCAACTATGGTAGCTTTTCTCTCTCCATTCTCTTTGCAACTAATCACAAGAGCCAATGACTGGCCAAGTAGGCCAAGAAGACTGCTAGAAAGGAGTCTCCAGAGGCATGGGGCTGCATTCTTCCTCTTGAGTCCAATACTTTCCGACAGATTCAGTGAGGCAGAACTAGCTGTGTTGGATGTAGAGGGATTCGTAATGAAAAAGCAGACACGTCTCAGAGCAGCTTTGATTAGCCCGCCAAACAGTTGTCGACCTGACTGCTTCCAAAAAATTCTGGGAGGGAGGAAAAAGAGCATAAATTTGCTTAAATCAAGAAAGCAGCAACTCTGATAGTGGAAATATATAGGATGAAGATACAGTGGTACCTCAGCCTACGAATTTAATCCAATCCGAATGCATACTCTTAAGTCAAACTACTGTTTAGTCGGGGCACCTATCTAAAAAACTGAAAAAAAATAAGTTCAAAAATACAAAAATGAAAAATAAATTTGAGGGTTGAGCAGACCATATCTAAAATTTGTAAGGTGGCAGTTAAAACACTGACTGCTCTTAAGTCGGGGTACCACTGTAACATGAAAATGTCTTGGAAAGAATCCCACTGCCAGTTGGCATTTGTGTAGTGGATGGTGGACTTGGACTCTGGAGAACCAACAAATGTTATGGTCAGCAAAAGACAAAAGGAATCGCCTCGCCACTGCAGGAATAGACTGGACACATTGTAGTTGTGGCCAGGTATATATTGGGACCACAAAGCACAGCATCCAGTAGCAGAGCACACCCTGAAACAAACTGCATATGAAATCCACTTCCAAGACACAGAGGTACTGGAAAACACCAGCAATCACTATGTCAGACTACACAGGGAAGCCATTGAAATCCACAAACACCAGCACAACTATAACAGTAAAGGTCTGGCCTGGATGCCTTCAAAAGGAGATTGGACAGATTCCTGGAGGAAAAGTCCATCGTAAGTTACAAACCATGATGGAGATGTGTAACCTCCAGGCTTAGAACTGGGGTACTTCAAGGACTAGATGCAGGGGAGTGGTATGAAGAGACAGAGATCTAGTCTTGTGCACTCCCAGAGGCATTTGGTGGGGCCACTGTGAGATACAAGAAGCTGAACTCGATGGGCCTTTGGCCTGATCCAGCAGGGCTCCTCTTATGTTCGTATGTTCTTAAAGTCTAAAAATCAACAAAACCTAGCTCCCAGTACTTTAGGGAAACTCAATGGAGGACTGGAACTGGTAAAGCCACTCATTAAATGTCTCACTTACCTTGAAAGTTCCAACAGCATGCACGCATGCGCGCGCGCACACACAAAGAGACCATATATTTTGGCAGGAAAGAGCCACTCATCAACAAGGTGCTATGGCTTGTGTTCCTTGTCATGCTACCCACTGTGCAATCAGGCGCCCATGAGCGATGTAGCCAACACCTTGTAAAAAAATGGCAGTTTCCCACCAAGACTTCCTTTATTCAAGTATACGTAGACAGCAAGGTTCTGGCCATTGGATAGAAATCTGCCCTGTTATTAAGAACAAATTTATAGCAGTCATAGAGTCAAAACCTATCCTGGCCAATTCTGTTTCAATAACAAAATTTCCTTCAGGGGCAGAGAGGGCACATTTGCAACCATACATATAATTGAATTGTAGAAGGCTTCATTAGCTGAAATAATTGTTTTAAGGGCTTGGATTATCAAGACATCAATCTGGAAAAAAAGTGGGAGACAGTTGTGAAGTACAAACACAAGAGTAGAGAATGACTTTACAGAGCACAAAAAAACCTCTTGTACAATACATGAACATTCGTGGATCGAGTCCACTTTGTTTGGCATTTACCAGTTTGAAGAACTTTTAAAGTCCAAAGCTTCATGGCAGGGTGGATCTGCCAGGAAAGTTGCTATTTGATGTAAGTCAGGAAAGATGCATGCTGCATTAGCCCTGTTGTTTTAAAGTCACTGCTGAGCCAACTGTGGATTGGATATCACACCCCAGTTCTCTCTCACTGTTTGCCACAAGTAAATGTACAAAAGGAAGGAAGGAAGGAAGGAAAAAAAGAAAGAAAAGAAAAGCAGCAAGTCCCATCCTCTCTCTTCTCTTCCTGCTCCCAGATCTGGATTCTACTGAAGTACAGTAGGACCCCCATGTCCACTGATTCATTAACCACTGATTCAGTCATCCACAGTTGGCAAAGGATAAATACATAATTCAGCAGCAGTAAAGCAAGCTACTGTCATAAAACAGCAACCGTAAAGCAAGCGACTGTTGCAAAACAGCAACCATAAAGCAAACTACTGTCACAAAACAGCAGTTTTGGTGGTTTTTGGTGTTCTCTCTTATCCACAGTTTCCGTTATCCACAGGAACACCTGTAACCACTCCCTAGTGGATACTGGGGTCCTACCGTATTTCTCCTTTCATTCTGCTCCACCTTCTCCTTAATTCAAAAGCCTGTTGTCCTCTTTGCCTCAGTGCTGCTTCTTTTCCTCTCTCCTCCTCCTTTTTCTCTTGTCCACGTTCTTGTGGTTATATTCAATTCCACAAGCAGGGAAAGACCTTTCTCTTCAGACCGACCTTCAGTGACTGGCCGAGAGGGCTGTTAAAATGGATTGTTGAGCCTTGTTGCTGTTAAATGGATTTTTCAATATTGTATCTATTTACCATATTTGTCCCATTATTGTCAAATATTTGCATACTCACTGGCTTTAGCTTTTAAAGGTTGTCTTCATAACTGCATAAGCCACCTGGAGCCCTTTTTAAAGGAGAAGTGAAGGGTAAAATACATTAAATAAAATAAATAGCTAGACTGCAGCCTTTGGTCAAGTCTCTGAAGGAGGTTTACTTTACTACAGCAGAGAGTGTTGTGCTCAGAGAAAGAGAGAAAAGCAAGAGAGGGTGAGGAGGTAAAGGAGTACCGAGCTAACCTCTGGACCTCCTTGTAGGCTTTGAAAACTCTACTGGCATTGTACTCCTTCTTCAAACTTTGCACGAAGGAAATGTGGGGAAAGAGAGAAATTCTAATATTCCTGGCCAAAACCCTGCTGTAAAAAATGAGACTGATTGTGTGTGGGTTGTGCAGCCCCAGGATGGAAGCAGAACTCTTCAATTAATTGCAGCATCCTTTACCATTGACGTTGCCTCTTTTGCATTGATGTCATTTGTGTAACTGGAATTTAGACAATGTTAGTGGTGGCTCTGTGTAATAACAGTGACAGGAATGACCAGAATGTTCCTCAGTAACATCACTCATCCCCCTTTAAAAATAAAGTAACTGGCTTCTTAAAAGCAATGCTTGAAGGGACCTAGTATCTGCCATCCTAGAACAATGGCAGGACAGGCTGCCAGGTGATATTAATTCATTAATATGAACTGATCCATTTTTAATTGAAACAACCCTGCGGGGCCTTAGAGTCTCATTACTTTGCAGTCCAAGTTTCGGATGTCTAGATTTCACGGTCTTGGAACCATGCAGGAGACAGACAGACAGACAATATAATAACAACCACATACCACATTTTGCTACAGAGGAAAATGCTCATGGCTCAAGTGTGGTAAGAAAGGCATTCTAAATTAGGAGGGATTGGAAGGGGTCTCCAGTTTTGTTCAGGCCTTCCCAAGGAAGCCATAAGCTGTGGCCACCTATTTCTTCCCTCTTCTTGCTTCATGGATTCCCAATGTGGTACAGGGGACAATGACAGACTCAGACTCAGGAGGCCTGGGTTTGAATCTCTGCTGAGTCACAGACGTGGAGCCAGTAAAACCAACTCCAACCACCACCCATAACAAAAAAGAGGCATAATCAAAACACTGGTAGACCATGCAAACTGAAACTGTGAAGCCGAATTCTTCATCACCAAACTCTGCCACCCCAATATGTATCACCCCAAACTCTGCAGTAGCTTGCCTTACAGATGCTATTTGTGACAATAGCTTGCTTTACAGCTGCTGTTTGTGACAATAGTTTGCTCTGTGGATTCTGAATTATTTAATTTTTTTCCTCTGCCAACCGTGGATAATTGAATCAGGGGATAATGAATCAGTGGATACGGGGGTCCTACTGTACTCTCTACCTAGAAACCCTTGGAAAGGCTCTTCTTAAAGTGTTCTGCTTATATACCGCCCCATACCACTTCAAGTAGTCTCTGGGTGGTTTACAATTTAATTAAAGTATGCAGGCTACACATTGCCCCCTCCCCATCAAGCTGGGTACTCATTTTACTGACCTCGGAAGGATGGAAGGCTGAGTCAACCATGAGCTGGCTACCTGGGATTGGACCCTAGGTCGTGAGCACAGTTTTACCTGCAGTACTGGTATTTAACCACTGCACCACGAGACAGAAGCAACTTGACAGCCCACTTGCACACATGCGCGCACACATATTTCTAAACACACATATTAAAATATGTCTATGTTATTCATTCTAAAACCCATTGAACTGACAGGGTCTTGCTTCTGGTTAGATATGTCTAGGATCAGGCTCTTGGTTGTGCATGTCGTCAGCTGCCAAACACTTCTTAATGCAATATTAATGTAACATTGCAGTGTAATTTTGATTCCAAGATTGTTTGTCAAGTACTCATCAATATTCATCCTTGATGAAATTGTGTGTGCTTTATGGAGTCTAATTGCTTCATATTAACTTGAAAAACAATATTACTTCTTGCTTAGAAGGCAGATTAGAAGCAAATTCTAATCCAGCAGCCAAAGTGACATGGTTCCTTTTCAACAAATTCTGAAATAGAACTAATGATCCGTACAACTGATATTACTTGTATGAACCAGGAACAGGTTACTTGTTACTATTGCACTGTGAGCTTTAATTTCATCATTGGAAAGTGCAGACTTTTTTGAGATGAGAACTGCATCACAAAAGCCAGTGCAGTTCAAAATCCAAATATTATACTATTTCTGTCTACACCAGTAATTCCTAACCTTGGATCCCCTGATGTTCTTGGACTACAACTCCCAGAAATCCTGGCCAGCACAATTAACAATGAAGGATTCTGGAAGTTTTAGTCCAAGAACAAAAAAGAAAGAAAGAAAGAAAATCACATATTCCTGTGTTCCATAGCCATCAAAAGTAATTTCCTCTCCACTGTTTCCTAATTGTCTTTTATGGCATCCAGCTGGTGCATCCTCTGAGGAAGGTTCTATATCATTATTTCCTTGTTGAAAAAATTATGAGAACAAATACTGGTGAATCTCTGCCAACAGATGCCGCAGCTGAACTGACTATGTTGGGTTCCAGCTAGACAGCCTGGTAATTCATAAGAATTCCAATATGTATCATGTTTGTTCAGTTATCTCTAGAGGACTAGTCATGTGGGAAAAGGTGTTCCTTATCCCAAACCATTGAGAACTTTAAATATATATGGGAAGCACTGTGAATACCAGGGATGGATACCAGGGAATGGGGACTCAAGTTGCAGGACTCACTGTCAAGTTGAACTTAAGGTGCACTGATGATTTGACTCAGACGTGACTCGAGTTCTTTTTCAAAGACTTGAACTCAGCTCGTGACTTGGAACTCACCAACCGCTTCTCTTTTTCCTGGGGAAAACAGCTTTTTAAAGTAGGGACTCAGACTTGGGAGCTGATACCAAATACTCAGAATTTGCAATTGGACCCAAAGACTTGCCAACATCAGTGCTGGACACACTGGTGCAGTTTTTGAAACTTGACCTATAGTGGACTGAATGTAACATAATTTAGAGTAGTGACATGTTATTTTCTAGGCTTAAACGAAACTGTGATTTCTAAGGTGCTAGTGGACTTCCGTTGTAGATCTGTAATCTTTAAAGAATGTAAACATGGCCAGAGTAGAACCAGCAAGTGAACCCTGATTGGATTAAGGAGACATGTGACTGTGTTTTTCCCAGGCTGTGTAGGTCGGAGATGCAGAGAGTAAAGAGAGAAGGTTTTTCCATCTGAATGATTCTGGCTGGTATTTTCCTTGGACTTTAATGTAGAACAGGCATGTCCAACCTTCAGCCCTCCAGATGTTTTGGACCACAACTCCCACAACCCTTTGTCATTGGCAATCTAACTTTAGAATTCTGGGAGTTGTGGTCCAAAATATCAGGAGAGCTGAAGTTTAGACATGCCTGATGTAGAAGGTAATGGTAGGGAGAGGTGCAGCCTCTTAGATTCTTAGAAAAGCAATATGCAACTAGGAAGGGATTCATTTTTATTATTTTTAATGTAGAGCATATTACTGTGAAATCTTGTAGAAATAAATGTCTTAAAAGTCAAGGTGTGTGTTACCTGTTAGATTTCTATTTTGGTAAGTGTGAATTTCCTTCATCGCCAGGCTGGGAGAACGTAAAATATCTCACACTAATTTTGAGAAGGGGTTATAAATCTCCAGGTTTCTTCTTTAACAATCAGCTGAGAGTTGATTTATTGCAGTATAACTGGGGAGAGGTTGACCCTCCCCTTCTCTGTAGGTCAGTGCACTGAACATTGGCTCTATGTTGCAATTAGCCTAAAGTGATGGAGAATGAGATGGGAGTGAAGATGTGGCTCATCCATGTGTAGCTGCTTGAATTTTCAGTCTCTTCTGCAGATCTATTCGCTCAACCCACCGAATTCGAGGTGACTTCTGGGTGCAGGGTGACATGGTTGGTCAGCATGGCTTACATGCCCACCTCCATCGCCACACCATGAATTCAGAAGATTCCTTAACTGGAGTTTTATCATCAGTACTGACAGCTACAGTGTGAGGCCCTTGCTTGACTTGTGCTGGTGTGCAGGAATGGAGATCCACAACGTCATTCTTTTCATTGCATGAGAGGGGGGTGAAGTATTTTGTGGTGCTCTCGTTAAGAGAATTACTTTTTGTTGCAGAATTGAAACACTTTGGCACAAATAGCCCTTTAGTTGAAAAATTGCTTGAACACAAAAATAATAACAAGTGTTTCTGCATTGGTGCATTGGTGTTTATGGATTGTTTGCATCTCCTTGAATCAGTCAGCCAACCTTTCTGTACTTGCAGTAGGCATGGGATGTTCCTTGTTTCTCAAATGAAAACGACCCTCTTTTCACACAGAGATAGTTGGCAGAATTTGCAAAGATGGTGGCAGTGAAAAGTAGTGACTTGTTACATGTGACATGGGCTTCATTCTCACTTTAAAGTGAGGAACCTCATAGAATCCCAAAAACCCATTCCCATTTGTTAAACCCCGACAGGTCACTCTCTAGATGAGGGACTATTGATCAAGGGGACATCCACTCAAACTGAGGGCTGGGAGAGTGAGAACAGACAAGAGAAAATACTTTTTTAACCCAGCATGTTGTTAGTCTGTGGAACTCCCTGCCACAAGATGTGGTGATGACATCTAACCTGGATGCCTTCAAAAGGGGATTGGACAGATTCCTGGAGGAAAAGTCAATCACACGTTACAAACCATGATGGAGATGTGTAATCTCCAGGCTTAAAATCGGGGTACTTCCAAGGACCAGATGCAGGTGAGTGGTATCAGGAGACAGAGATCTAGTCTCGTGCGCTCCCGGACACATTTGGTGGGGCCACTGGGAGATACAGGAAGCTGGACTAGATGGGGCATTGGCCTGATCCAGCATGGCTTATGTTCTTAAGGAAGGTTTGATTGATGCTGGAATGGACTGCTGATATGAAGGGTAATTTGAAACAGTTAGGCACAGACTGCTCTAAAAATGGAGGCCTAAGCAAATTTCACTTCAGGTCTTGAAAACTGTTTCCTCTACTTGGGGCTCTTTGGGTGAAATTTGTCATTTGAAACTGGCTCTGGTGGATTGATCTTGCCAGTCTAATGGCTAAGCTGCTTCCACAAGGCTGCAGTTTGTCCGCCCCACTCCAATGGCCATGTGTACAAAAGCCTATATGCATTAAAACAAACAAACCAAGGAGCCCATGCATGGGGTGGTTACTTGTTTACACACATTTCAGCTTTGTGATGCATTTTAAACATCTGCTTATTTAGTGGTATACCAAAGAAATACAAAACTTGTGAGGGAGGTGGGATTAACTGCCACAGTCACCCAGGTAGCCATGGGGAGTGACCGAGGCTCGACCAAGAGAATTTGCTGCCTGAGATAAACAATGAGCTGGCGTCCCCTTCAGCTGCCCAAAACCTGGTAGATCATTCCTCTTTTCATTGTTATTATCATGACCTTTGGGATAGGAGAAGGATTCCCAAACATTATGGACTAGAGTTTTGTTTTTCGTTATTCATTTTGTTAGGAAACAAAACAAATAATGAACAGCCCCCTCTAAGAAAAATGAAACAAAACGAAATGGAAATTTCTATTTTGTTTCATTCATTTTTGTTTTCCCCCCCACCCCACCGGGGTCTGTTACCTGATGTCCGGGTCGGGGAGCTCCAAAGGTGACGGTGAGGAGCTGCTGGGGCTCTGGAAGCGGAGGCAGCGCGGTTCACTGCCACCCGGTGCGGCCGCTGCTTGGGCTCCAGAGGTGGTGGTGAGGCCTCCCGCTGTCCAGCCTGGCCACTACCAGGGCCTTCTAGGCCACCACTGTCACCAGGATCAATGCCGCCGCCGCCATCCAGGTGAGCCGAATCAGTTCATTTTGGTTCAGTTCGTACGAATTTGTGTTTAAAAAATTCATATGAAATGAAATAAAATGAAATGAGCCCCCCCCCTCCCGCCACCGAAATAGAACAAACCAAACCATCAGTTTTCTGTTTTGTGCCCAACTCTATTATGGACTCGTGCCTCCTGTGATTTACTATCTACGGCTTCCCTTGCTCAGAGGGGCCATCAGAGGTCTGTCTGCTAGAAAGAGCAGGACCTTGATGGCCATCCCTTCTAGCCATCCCATTGCTTCCTCTCCCCCAAATATCCCCAAGGATCAATCTCCTTCCAGGTCCTGACAAAGAAATCTCATGGGGCCAACCATCAAGCATTTCCACCGGGAACCCTCGAGGTGGGGAGAGGAGAGACAGGCACACGGCTTCTGGGTTCCTATTTGTCAAAGTGCCACAAGCTGCTCCTCTGTAGCCTTCATAGGTTAGGTCCCTTTTCCTACAGCACCCCTGGCTGGGTTTGGCAGTGCACTGCAGCGCCACTGTGCCCAGTTGAGGCACCCTTGGGCTAGGGCAGGCATGTCCAAAGTCAGGCCCAGGGGCCAAATGTGGCCCGTTTACAAATTTTGAGTGGCCCACAGCCTCTTCTCCACCCCCCCAGCTCAGCCTGTCACTCATTCCTGCCAGCTGGCCCCTCCCCATACCGGATGGAGACATCAGCTTGCAGTTTTACAGTTTGCCTGCCCTCCCTGCCTCCGTTCACCCACCCACCCCCCAGCCACCTGCCCAGCCTACTTGCCCCCAGCTCCATTGCTGCAGCATCTTCCCCACCTCCTTGCATGTCCTAGACGTTTGTTCAAAGTCCAGCCCAGGGCCAAATGTGGCTGAATGGTCGGCCCCCGCACATTTTTCACCTCACCAAATCTGGCCCTCCTTGCAAAAAGTTTGGACACCCCTGGGCTAGGGCCATTCGCCACCTTTGAACGCCACAAGCTAGAAGAGGCTCTATATGGGAGAACATTTAGCATTCACATCTCTCGCCTTATATGAAAGCCAGCCTCAGTGGGGATCCACGCAGCGAAATTTGCAAGCCGAGTCCCAGGTGCATAAGGTGTGTGAAATGCATAGTGAGAGCAAAGGTTCCATGTTTGGATTTTGGGATGGTTGGCAAGGCCAGGAAATAAGTCCCTTCGATGTTTCCCCTCCTCACGTGCTTTTCTCTTCCTCCGTCTTTGGTATTTCCTTCTAGCTCTCTTATTCTCCTTCCCTTTCTGTCCCCTTTGGGTTGTCGACCTGCAGCGAGAGACTTTTGCTTTATTAAATATTTCATGCAGTGCCTTGTGACTTCAGGCATTCATGATTTATTTATTTTATCTGTAGAAACCAGCATGATTCTCCAGTTGGGCAGAGGGAAATCGTAATCATGCCTATCTCACTAAAGGAATATTGTGGCACCAATGTGATAAGCAGGCGCTATAGCATTGCTTTCAGGAGGCATCGAAGTTAAAAGAGTAACTTGAGTTATGCTGCTTAGAAATGTCAACACATCTCTACCCCACATCTCGCTCCCTTCTTGGTTGTGAAATTAACTCAGTTTCCTTATTATCACAGAGGAATGGGATTCTGTCAGACTGTCTCTCTCTCTCTCTCTCTCTCTCTCTCACACACACACACACACACACACACACACAGACAGACAGACAGACAGACAGACAGACACACACACACACACACACACACACACACACACACACACACACACA
>JAHTLZ010000065.1:8221875-8234100 GCA_023846285.1 Phrynocephalus versicolor | reverse complement strand
CACACACACACACACACACACACACACACACACACACACACACACACCAGAAACGGAAAGAAAGTTTTTCCTCCCACCAGCATGAGATTTCCCTCTGAAGTTGAAGTGAAGTGAAGTCTTTATTTACGGTCTTAGACCAAAGTACTACATATGCAACCTAAAATAAGGAGTAATACAAATAATACATATGAGCAGCAAGGGCCAGTCAAAAATAGTAATCATGTAAACCACACAAGAATAACATTTATAGATATAGTAATAAACTAAATATGCTAAATATTTAAAAGTATGCATAATTTTAGATATTTAGCATATTTAGCTTATTAGTGTATTATTTAGTGTATTACTCCTTATTTTAGATGCATATGTAGTACAGTACTTTGGTCTAAGACCATAAATAAAGACTTATCTTCTCTCTGAAGTTCTTGGCTAATTTTTCTGGAAAGTGATGCCACACAGCACACGATTGTTGTAACTCCTATAAAAAGGTAAAGGTAAAGGTTCCCCCTGCACATGCATGCTAGTCGTGCCCAGCCAAAGAGCCAGTGTTGTGCATGTCCGTGGCCATTTCTGCAGACAGAACCCTGTTTGCCTTCCCACTTTTTACAGCGGCACCTATTTAACTACTTGCATTTACATGCTTTCGAACTGCTAGGTTGGCAGGCACTGGGGTTAACAGCGGGAGCTCACTCCGCCGCATGGCACCTGGGATTCGAACCACCGAGCTGCTGACCTTGCAGCAAACAGTTTTCAGCGCTCTAACCCCTGAGCCACCATGCTCCTGGGTGTAATTCCCATACAGAATGTCATTTTCCCTCAGCAGGATTCACCTGCATTGAGCATTGGGTAGCATTTGTCCTGCCTCAAATAACATCTGGGGGGGGATGAATTAAGGAAAAACAAAACCCCTGTCTTGTTTTTCACCAGACACTGGGAAATGTCAGTGGTTTACAGAAAGGCCTCCACTATGAGTTTCATAATGGCAAAGCTTAGAAACTTCCAAAGAACAGGGAAATCAGGAATAACATATCACTTTCTCTAGTGGAAAGCATCCTATGCCATCAATCAAGTTGCAACTAGAACAGTGGGAGTGCTGTGTTCTTGGCATGGGATATTGCATATGGCGATGGCCTTGCTTTGTTTGGCATGAGTCTTACAGAGGAGCTTACCCACTCAGAGATAGTCATGGTGTTACTCTGCAGTTATTGGACAATGATAGGCTCCTACATGGGGCTGATGGGTACTGCAGTTTTATTTATTTATTTATTTAGCTATTTACCGTCCATCTAGCTACAGGGCCACTCAGTTTAATGCTGAGAAGGAGGTTCAAGGGAATTCTGATTGATCTAGAAAGCCATAGGTTACCCGTCTAAAGAGAACTGCCAGATAGCTCAGTGGTTTAGGTCTTTGGCTGTGGAGCCAGAGGTTAGGACAGGCATGTCCAAAGTCAGGCCCGGGGGCCAAATGCGACCCATTTTCTAAATTTCAAGTGGCGCACAGCCTCTTCTCCCCACCATCTCAGCCTGTCACACATCCCTGCCAGCTGGCCCCTCCCCATACCAGATAGAGACGTCAGCTTGCAGTATTACGGTTTGCCTGCCCTCCCTGCCTCTGTCTATCCCCCTAGGCACCTGCCCAGCCTACCCTCCCCTGGCTCCATTGCTGCACCTCCTTGCATGTCCTATAGGATTGTCCAAAGTCCGGCCTGGGGACCAAATGTGGTTGAATTGCCGGCCCACACACATTTTCACCGCACCAAATCCGGCCCTGCTTGCAAAAAGTCTGGACACCCCTGGGTTAGGGGTTCAATTCCCCACTTTTCCTCTTTGACAGGGTCTGGACTCAATGAACCACACGGTCCCTTCCATCCATGTGGTTCCAAGCTGCTGGTGGTGGTGGTGGGGCTGGTGGGGGTGGGTGTGACTGATCAGCCAGATGGATATGAACTTCTTAATTCCTCAAGCACAAGCTCCGCTGCCACTGACACTGGAGATGGCCACTAAGCATCAACAGTGGATGGTGCTCCCATCCCCATATTTGGTGAATGCATTCTTGGCGGGGGGGGGGAGACAGGAAGCCGCCCCCCCCGGTGGTATCTGACATTAGCTCTATGCGGGCAATTGCCTGAAGGCGGTGGATCTGTCACCTGTGCCGCCTGCGTTGCCCAAGCAACTCTGATGCTAAAAGCTTGTGTTGGCAAGCCCACATGACCTGTAACCATGGTGATCTTATCCCCGTAATTTTAGGCGCCTGTTCCTTAGCAGCACAGAGGCATGGCAGTCAGGGAGAAGAATTAGTTTGCGCTATGGAAATATATTACCTTCCTCAGTATTCTGACCAGTGCCAATTCCTTTGCCTTAAACTTATCATCCAGAGAGGCCTCGATAGTATCATTAGAAGAAGCTACTACCCACTGCTCTTCAGGATTAGTGCAACCTGTCAATAGAGCCAGTGCCTAACTGGAAGATGCAGGCAAAACGTTCCTGATGTCTGGCTGGTAGATAAATGTCAACCTGCATTCACACATGTGCCTGTGTGAAAATGTAGTGTGAAATCTTCACTTTGAATGAGGGCACCTAAGAGGGGACCTGATTGAAGTTTATAAAATCATACACGGTGTGGACAAAGTAGGTAAGGAAAAACTGTTTTCCCTATCACAAAACGCTAGGACTACCGGACACTACATGAAACTTTTGGGTGCTAGATCTCAAACAAATAAGAGAAAGTACCTTTCCACCCAGAGGATCACTGGTCTGTGGAACTCACTGTGAAGCGGTGACAGCTGTCAGCCTTCATAGCTTTAAGAAAAGATTGGAGAAGTTCATGGAGAACAGATGTATCAATGGCTATCATTGTGGACACCTAAGGACAACCTCTGGGTTGGAGAGATAGGCAGGATATCTCTCAATGTCATTTGCGGAGAATCATAAGCAGGTGAAGCTATCTGCTTGGAAATACCCTGAAGCAAATGGTGAGCTGCTGTGTGAGACAGAATGCTGGACTGGATGGGCTGTGGCCTGTTCCAGCAAGGCTGTTCTTATGTTCTTAAATGTTGCTGGTTTTAAAGAAATGAGAGCTTGCAAGGAGCCTTGTTAGGTCAGTGACTGTCACTGTCAATACCCTTATTATTTCTCACTGCCGTCACCCCCTCAAATGATGAACCGTTACTTTCCATGACAGCAGGAACAGTGTGCAACGATATATTGGCTTTAGGAAAATCCATTCCTCTAATTGCTACATTAAGGACTGCATCTAAGCTCACCAGGAAGCCTGAGAGGGATGGCAGCCTATGTCATAGTCTCTGCTGCTCGGAAGGTTCTGGAGCTTCAGTCTTGGAAACCATGGCTGTACCAAAATACTGCTTGCACTGACACCACAGTATGCCCAACCTTTCCATGGCCTCGTCTTGGTCTCCTTAGACCAGCCATGCCCAAACTTTGGCCCTCCTGATGTTTTGGACCCCAAGTCCCAGAATTCCATGCCTGTATTTCCAATGGCAAAGGACTGTGGGAGCTATTGTCCAAAACATCTGGAGGGCTGAAGTTTGGACATGCCTGGCTTAGAGCACCAACACTGAGATGCATGCCTTTCACCCCTCGAGATGTGTGCCCAGTAGAGATGGGCACGAAATGAACAATTTTTCGTTTCCATTTTGTTTTTTCGTTTCGTTACGTAATGAAACGGCAAACAAATTTTGTCTCTAAAATGAAATGAAACGAACAGAAACACCGGAAATTTTGTCGTGCGTTTCGTTTCCATTACTGCAATATGAGTGAATTGCTTAAAATGCTTTAAAAAAATGACAAAAAGCAAAATTAATGGTAACGAAATGGTAACGAAACGAACGAAAATGAAAACGATTTGTTTGCAAAAATTCACGAAAAACGGAAACGAACTGAAATGGACCCTACAAAGGACAAACAAAATGCCATTTTTTTGTATTCGTGCCCATCTCTAGTGCCCAGGCTTTAGAGATGTCCCATGACCTAGAACCAGACATTTTCTTCTTCTTGGAAAGAGGAAGAACTCTTGAGTTTGGACTCCATGCCTGGAGTTCTGGAGAACCAGCTGGCATCCTGAAACCAAGAACCCTTGCCCACCCAGCCCAGAATCAAGAGGCAAGGCACGTTCACTTGGGTTCGAAATGGGCCACAATTTTATTGGTAACATAATTAACTCCAAACAGTGTTTATTCTGTCAAGGGGATCTGGAACGTAGTGCAATCAGGTACTATGCTACATTGTATCATACTCTTCTTTGAAATGGATTCAGGGGGAATCCCCTTCTCAGAAGGATGCTGCCCACCTGTTCAGCATCCTCCCCCCATGGAATCTACTAGCCCGGGACAGCCCACTGTTCCATCTCCCATTGTCATCTTAGCTTTGTTTAATCCTAATACCCTACTGATGGCATTTAATTCATCTTGAGGGCTGTCAAGCACCCATCCAGCGCCAATCCCCATACCTCTTGCACTACCCGCCTGCATTGTGACTGGTGATGTACCGAAACACCCTGCTTCACACTGAAGGGAGAATGGGATGGGCGAAAATTCGCCACCACGCCCTGCCAATTTGCATGATGTCCAAAAATGCCCGTCCAGCCCCAAAGCAACCAGATAATCTAATTCTCTCCTTTCTATAGGGTGGGCAGGTGGGGCTGAGCTCACAATCAAGAAGAAGGAAGAGCAAAGAAGGATCGGGGCTAAATAGCCTCCCAGCAGCTCCCTCCAGATCACGTGTTTGGCATGAACTCTATGGTGCCAAGGATTGTCCGAGTGGGCAAAGAAGCCCCATCCACGGACATTGTCTGACAGCCATAACATGGTATCAGTCATATGGAAAGAGCAAGTAGAGTTGCTTGTATTCATAGTTCATAGACCGAATCCATTTATCGATAACTAATGCTACAGTCTTATGCTTTATAACTGGAAGGGCTCCCAGGGCAACTGAATGTCATTTACATCTAAGTTGATGATGACTTTGAACTGCAAGGTTAAAGTGACCTGCTGTAGATGCATATTCGAACGTTTCACTGTATTAAATGGGGAATCCTCCCTCCATTAAGTGTGCTTAGGACTGGTGCCATAATGCCCATCTGATCTAGTGTGGGCTGGGCTTGAATTGCAGGTGCATTCTGTGCATTATATTCCCCACCAATTGCTAACATTTGATACTCGGGCACACACCTGTTCAACGACAATTTCAGCTGTTCTCTCATCTTGTACGTGCAACACGTGCACATCAAAAAAAGGCCACTGTGTTCTTTGCTTCATAATGAAGATACAAATTGTGTATTTGGTACCTTGCAGGTGAAAGAAGCGATGCAAAGAATCCATGACAGAGGCAATATAGGGAAGTTAATTCTGGATGTGGAGAAGACACCGACACCATTGGTGAGTAGAAAGAATTAGAAAACCTCTGAAATCTGACCAGGTTATAATCTTACCTATTTCAGGGAGTTCCTCTCCTCGCCCTTTTCCAGCTGGAATAAGAATATAAAACTTGGCTGTAGTCATTCACAAGTCTCTTTTTTGGCCATAGCCTTAAATTCAATAAGAAAGAAATATAGGCTGAATCAGGATTGTGTAAGTCACATAACAAACCTGATAAAGTGGTACGAGAAGAATTGTTTCCAGTCTGTGGCCCCATTCAAATGTGCCAAAGGGCCTCCAGGGGGATATTTATCATCCCCCCCCCCGAAAAGAGGTGAGTTAGATCATCAGTGACTTAGAATGGTAAAGGCCAGTAGTATTTATTTATTTATTTATTTATTTATTTATTTATTTATTTATTTATTTATAGCCCACCCATCTTCCAAACGGAACTCTGGGCAGTTTACAAAAGGATAAAACAGCAACTGCAAAGGAGCCAAAATAAGACCAAACAAAGCAGAGCAAAAAAAGATAAATAAAGGAAGCCTCCAAAAAAGGCAGCATGGGTGGCAAGGAGAAAATAAAAATAAAATAAAATAAAATAAAATAAAAAATTAAGTATTAAGCAGTAGATTCTTCGCCACCATAGTCTCTCAGCCAGAGGGCACAACCTATAGCCCTCAGGATGTACATTTGTCTCCCACCATTTCGCATTTCATATATGGCGGTCCCTGTATATCATGGGACCACAGTATATGAAACAAAGTGCTCCTGGGGCAAGCTGCATGGGCCCGTTTGAGGCCTCCTGCACTTACCCTGTGACCTGTCGGAGGCCCCAGAAATGGTTTCTGGCAAGCCGGAAGTCAATTCCGGAAGAACAGAAGTCACTTCTGGATTGCTGGAAACCACTTCTGGGGCCTCCGACAGGCCAGGGAAGCCCATCGGAGGCCAGTTCGGGGCATCACCAGGTCTTAGGTAAGTATAGGAGGCCCTAGATAGCTCCCTCAGTCCTGACCCAACCCAGCATCCGCATATTGTGGGTCAGGTCCCTAACCCTTGCAATAGGCGGGGTATTACTGTAAGAGATAGAATCATAGAATCATAGAATCATAGATGGAAAGGGTACCAACCCCTTTACTTTGGCAGAAATAGAGTCCCAGCCACCACCCTACATCTGATATATACATCTCAGTGGATTGTAATCCTTGATTCCCCATATGCCCTGGGGGCATATTATCCTTGATGAAACCTGGACATACAGTTTTTCACTTCTTTCCAAGCTGTAAATTCATTTGTTGAATTGAGATTGCTTTAGTTTCTTTTGCTCAAGAAGTATATACCTTTTTTTTTTGGTTCCAACTTGCGTTTGAGTCATTCCGTGACTACTTCGCTTTAATTGGATGTGTGTGTGTGACTGAGAAAGAAAGAGAGAACTTTCATTCTATTTTAAGCTTTAATTAGAGCACAAGTGAGCAATTTATGTCTGTCAACACGTGACTGGTCTAAAACACCCATCATTTCTCACTATGAGACTATGCCGGTTCCTACAGGCATGGGGGGCTGTTGTCCAACAACCTCTAGAAGGCTGTAAATTGCCTTCTCCTGCTATAGTAAGGTTGTTGATTTTTTACTTCCTGTTTTAAACCTCAAAAATATTTGGGACAAATACTGTGCTTTGGTGTGTTCAGTGAATTGCACACATTTAAAACAATTTTGGTATATTTCTAAGTTAATGAAAAGGGAATAAGCATATGGAAACAAATGTTTCTATCCCTTCTCATTTTTTCAGATCCACACAGATCCCACTGGACTCTCTGCATGCACTCCTGAGTGTATAATAATTTTTTTTCTTATTGTTTTATGGGTATTCACCAAAGGCAATTGAGTTTACTCTTCCATTTCCTAACAGGTGGTCTGATCAGGTTTTTGTTTCCTCGGTCACTATAGATAAACCATAGGTGCCCCCATTATGAGAAAGAGCTTGCTGCATTAGGTGGACCTGTGAGTAGCCACAAACAGTTTTATTGGTAAAACTGTGTGCGGGTGGTTGTTGCAAGCAGCAGGCAACATGTATTCGGAGCTTCTCTCTGCCTTATAATGCAGTGGCTATCCAGATAAGAGCTAGATTCTGTTTGCCCTGAGCCTCATCCTGAAATAACACATTTAGTTAGCCCCATGGCACCAGGATGGATGAGTTTAGCACCTCTGTATAGTTGTGTTAGCAAAATGATGCTAACACATCATTTAAATGATTCCAACCCCTGCTTAAACCAGACCAGGTCATTGGTCATTTTAGGGCAGTGGTGGAGAACCTTAGGCACTCCAGATATTTTGGAACCCACCTCCCAGAATTCTAAGCCTGTATCGCCAATAACAAAGGGCTCCTGGTCCCAAACACCTGGAGTGCTGAAGGTTCGCCACCACCGATTTAGGGCGTTACTGTCAGACTCTGACGGGCAGGGGCTCTTTAGGGTTTCAGGCGAAGCTAGTTCTTTGCCCTGCCTGGATAGGCTTGGGTTTGAGCGCTGGGACCTTGGTGCCACAAAGTGACAGCCCCTGGCCCCCCTTTTACAATGTTCTGCTTTAAACACAGATGGCCAACGACAGCACAGAAACCAGCGAAGCTGGAGAAGAGGAGGAAGACCACGAGGGGGACAATGAGAACAAAGAACGCATACCCTTCATCCAGCAATAGCTGTGGGTGACAGGGAAATGGAAGCCAGAAGAAAGGAAAGAGCAGAAGAAGGGAAAACAACTGGGAAAAATCCATTTTGTGTACCAGTGAACAAATGCTCTAGTGCAGTGTGTGTTGTTTTTATTGTCTGCAGTCAGCTGAGCTCTAAGCTGTTGGTCATTAATGTTTTGAACTCAAGTGCCATTCCCGCACGGTACCGTATTATGGCATTCCACCAGGTGTCGACCACTGTTCCTGTAATCCTACGGTCAAGCTCTTTACTAAAGCCTTATTAACAGCCACAATAATTTTGAAACACAATCTCCCCTTACGGGCTTGCCAGAGGCAACTTGTCAGGCTAGTTTAGCTAGTTCCAAGGGTAGTGACCTTGGCACAAAAGGCAGCCGCTTTGTCGGCTAGAGCAGTGAAGTAGTGAGGAAGTGAAGAATGCATGATGCCCATTAGGTGAGTTCCCGTCCGCACTGCTCATGAAGATTGGCTGTCCCGAAGGAACGGAACAGCCATGTATGCACTGCTTTTCATTGTACATTAGGCAGCATGTGAAGTGGGTAGACCATGCACAGATACAAGTGTGAACATGAGCGTTTTTTGCCTTTAAAATAGGGGTAAGGGAGACCTTGTGTAAATCTTTTGATTGGCCAATAGGTTGTGCCCATCTCTACTTGAACCCCGTTTCATTTTTACCATTCACATTCTGCCAATTTTCTAACTTCCCCTTCTCTGTATTCTTAGTATAACTTATTCTTGTGGCAATTTGAAATGAGACAGCAGAGAGCCTACTAGAGTTTAGCTCAGTTCTAAATCAGCAAAGCTATAGTTATCAAAACAATGTTTCAAAGTGAGTCATGGCCAAAAAAGGGGGGGGGTTAGTAATCTAATATTCAAAGGAGATGCAGATTGGTGTGAACAAATGAGCCCAGGTTCGTCATCTCCTTTCATCCCATTCCTCCAGTATGGTGGTCATGCCATATTAGGCTGCACTTGATAGTCTGTATACAGCCAGAATTAATCTAATAGGAATCTCTCAGCCCCTGGGATTGCAGCCAACTCCATAGTCATTCAGTTTCAATGAGTTCTATGAGAGAGAGGGAGGAAAAACCCCTACGTTTCATGGGCACGGCCATCCTAAATAGGGTAGGATTAAGACCCTAAAGAAAGATCTGACATTGCTCAAAGCCCACCAGCAGATTTGCATTATATTAGTTTCCTTCTCTCTCAAGCCAAGCCAAGGGGGAATTCCTTTGCCAGCCCCAGCTTGGCCCACCTTCAGAATCCAAGGCAGGGGAGGGGAACAAAGAGCCTTTGATGGCAACCTGAGTGAGTTCAGAACCACCCTGCTCTATCATCCACAGAGATTATAGGGCTACATGTAAGGGTTCTGCAAGGCTAGGTAGGTCTTTATGGGGACTCCCTGCAGGAGCCATGTTCTGGGCAATATCCTCCTATGTTTTGGGTTATAGGCAAAGGTTCCCCCCTCACGTGCTTGCTAGTCATTTCCGACTGTAGCGGTGGTGCTCATCTCTGTATTCAAGCCGAAGAGCCAGTGTTGTGCAAGTCCATGGCCACGTGGCCGGCATGACTGCAAGGAAACACTGTTTTTACCTTCCCGCTTTTTATGGCGGCACCTATTTATCTACTTGCATTTACATGCTTTCACACTGCTAGGTTGGCAGGAGCTGGGGTTAAACAGCGGGAGCTCACTCCACTGCATGGCACCCGGGATTTGAACTGCCGAGCTGCCGATTTTGCAACTGACAGTTTTTGGAGCCTTAGTCCGCTGCGCCATCACACCCCCTCTGTGGACCAATGTACTTTCAGCCAAATTAGTTCACCACCATCTATAGAGGATTAGGGCTCTTTAAAGAAATCAAACTACTTTGTCACCGAAGTTATCTGAATTAGAACATGGGAGAACAGAGAGAAATTCAGTGATGTTTCTGCTTTTGTTCATCTAGGAGAACTTACCCAAATTTTTCTATATTAAAATTAAAGACATTGCAATGTTCAGAAGTTCTGGTAGTGGAACTCTCATCCTTCTGCTATCTCACCTACCCTGATCATTTTTCCAGCCTGCCACCAAGCAGATGTGGGGTGTATACTGTGTTGTGCCAGCCTGCTTTGAAATGCCCACAATTAGCAAGAGATGGCTGAAAACCAAGAAGTTTGTTTTTGTGGGTTCATTGCTCTTTTTATTTTTGTTTTAGAAGAACATGCCAAAATTCTCAAATCTCATCATAAAGGATAAAGAGATGACCTGATTTTACTTTAAAAAAAAATCCAGATGTGACACATCCAAATTCTGCATACCTAGAGAAAGTGGGTTTTGAGGGCTTAGCTTCTGAAAGTCTGGCTTTGAATCCCTGTGGATCAACTGATGTTTGGGATATTGCATTAGGGTTGCTGGCTACTCTTCCTGTGTGATGCTCCCCATTTTAAACTGGAAGTTCAGTCATGGCAAGTGAACTTTTTATCTTGTGAGACTGAAACATTTTACTACTCATCCAAGTAGCTTCACCAGTCTGAGGAAAGTTAGTGGTGAGGCCTCCATTTTATAGTTCAGCACAATTTCACATCACCCTGGTCTGAAGAGATTAGGAGCTCTACATTGGAGAAAGCAAACACCCATTAAACAGCAGAATGGCTGAACACAAGAGGGCCAACAGCTCAGGACCAGTATCAGCAGTGCACCTTCATGTGAAGGACAAAAGACACCCATTCAAAGATTAGGCTGTACACATATTAGACAGAGAAGGGAGATGGTTCTAGAGAGGAGTCAGGGAAGTCATTCATGTGGGTATTGAAAACCCCTCTCTCAACAGAGGGGGGTGCTCAGGCACAGTCTATCTGCTACGTCTCAGACAGTGATTTCAACAGGAAGTTCAGTCATGACAAGTGAACTTCTTATCTTGTGAGACTGAAACATTTTACTACTCATCCAAGTAGCTTCATCAGTCTGAGTTATCCAGTAGCCGTGATTCAGCTTCTGGATAACTCACCTCGATGACTGAGAATCTTCATAGACATACTTCCTATCCTTAACAACTACCTGGCAGGTAGGAACACCATGGGAATAGCAGTACCTCTTTGAAGTTGATCAGTGCAGATTCCAGATAATTTGGTCTGTTTTGCTTTAAATAAAAATGGAAAAATAAAAATTCCCCCTTTCTTCAAAAAAAGGGATGGGGAGGACTTAAACTTTTTTTAAAAAAAATCTGTATAGTATGTGGAAGGCAAAAACATTAGATTTATTCCCCCCCCCAAAAAAAAGTAGCCATGCGGTGAAATAATCACATGACTTTCCTCCATGATAGACAATCAGATAAACTCCCATTTGGACCCTTTGCTTTAGGTCGCCTGCAATACAGTTTTAATACATGCAATCTCCCCAGCAGAGGCTAACACTTCCAAAAGAACACAGAAACCTGATAGCTCCAAGAAGCAGAGTACAAATACTTTGCTGTGGCATCCTTCAGTATTTCCACCAGTAAAGCAAAAGGAATAGACATTTCCTTGTGTAAAAACATATGTCGGCAAAGAATCTGGAAGTCCTTTTAGTCACCAGACCAAGACGCTGGTGACTATTTCCTTCATGATTCTTTGACAGGCTCACAAAGTCACTTTGTCACTCTTCACTTAGTTGTACAACATGTCAAGGATGAACTCTTCAGGTAACGGGCTGTATTGCCCTGCTTTTTCTGGGTGGTATCTTTCAGTGGGTGCTGGCAGGAAGAGGCGGGGCTTTGAAGTACCAAACACCTGTTTAGCCAATAAATGAACTGACATGAACTGCCAAACCAGTGTTCTGCATCCATCTGTACTGAAAATAGTACTTTTTAAAGTATTTTTTAGTATTTTTAAGTATTACTAATATTTTAAAGTATTATCCATTGCATCAGATACTGGTTCCGCACCCTGCCCACAGTGAATCTCACAACTAGTTGTGCATGTATGCACTCGTACACACATACTCTTGTGTCCTTAACGGTAATACAAAACTGTAAATGAGGCTCAGGTAATTGGATCTCATTTGCAGTTTTACAGCATTGTAGTCTATGTTATTGTCAGGAAACAGTGTGTGTGTGTGTATGTTTGTGTGTATGTTTGTGCTAGCTTTGGGAGCAATTCATATAACCAAGAGGCCTCCAATCCCTAGAAAATA
>JAHTLZ010000065.1:8207910-8221865 GCA_023846285.1 Phrynocephalus versicolor | reverse complement strand
ACACACACACACACACACACACACACACACACACACACACACACACATTATGTGGAATGGAAGGGGAGGTCTCACCCACTAACAAATGTACTTATTTTCCTTGTGTGGGATATCTGGCATAGGGAAGATACAAACAGAACTATCTCACATGCAGTTCTAGATCCCCAATGTGTGGGTGTGTCTTCTATATACCTGTATAACTTGATAATCATATATTTAACATTTTCTTTGATGGAACTGTTCTTAAAATATATGCCTCCCATCCCTAAGCATAAGGATTGAGAAACGTCTTTTTAAGGAAGTCGGAAAGATTCTGAAGAGGAGAGTTTGCTTTCACTAGCCTTATTAAGGAATGGAATATCGTACTCCTGACTCTTAAATTGTCACTGGACCACTTTCTGTTTCTATCAAATTAATTGGCTATGTTATCTAAGCAAAAGAAAACCATTTCCCAGTTTGGAATAAAGAACTGCGAAGGCCTCTCTTGAACTTCAACCTGATTGAAACGCGTGGAGACATTTGTTTTGTTATTTGTTGCTTTAGAGCTTTTGTTATATTGTGCCTACCAAGCAAATGATGTTTACATAAAATATAAATAAAATATTAAGCATAGCATTAATGTTTTGAGTGGGTGTGTATTCTGTGCTGTCAATGTGGAACTGACTTATAGAGACCATTATATACCTTCCAAGTAATAGAGATACTGCATATAATAAGTGGTTTTACCAATTTGTCTCCTACTCCCATGAGTTTCCCTGGTGAAGCAGGAATTTGAATTTGGTGTCCGGAGTCCTCCTCTCAAGATTGACTGCTGCAACACTGTCTACCTGGAGCTTCCCTTGGCTGCAGCAAGTCCAGGGCTGGTGGCGGGTATGAGCAGATTATTTCACATCTCCCCAGTCCTGGATCACTTGCACTGGCTCTTGGTTGCATCCTGGATCACGTTCAAGGTACTAATGCTTACCTATAAAGTCCTCCACAACTGGATACCCTGTTACCTATCCGGGTATTTCTCCACATGATAATCTTCCTATGCCACCAGATACTCTCAGGTTATGCTTTTCTGGATTAGCTACAGCGAAGAGGGATTGGAATTTGTCTAAAATAGGCCTGCACAACAGGTAGACCGCGGGCTACCGATAACCCACAAGGGTTCAAATGTAGCCCACCGGCCATCAATAAAAAAAGTGAGGGGATAAGTTCTCCACCCCTGCATCCCACATCCCAAGGACCACCACTGCCCCAGCAAAGTTCTGGGTCTGCCAACCCACTGTCTCAGCTGAGTGGGGCAGTTCAAGGGCCATGGTGCGTTGAAATCTGTTCCCTCCAGAATGGATTAATTGGTATTCAATGCATTCCTATGGGAAACCACTGCTCTACTTTTTTTTTTTTAATTATGAGCATGTGTTCGGAATGGATAAAATCTGTAAGTAGAGGTTTTAGTGTAGTAGCACTGAGCCACTTTGGGCCGGAAAAAGTAGACCTCAGCCTAGGCCGAACAAAGTTGAACAGCCCTGGTCTAAAAGAAGTTGAGCCCTTTCGGTGGTGGCACCTTCTCTTTGGGATCAACTCCCAGTGGAACTATGTCTGGCACTCTTCCACCCAAGTTTTAAAAGGCTGCTGAGGATGCATCTTTCCATTTAAAGAGATGCTCAGGTTGGTTCACAAAAAAGTGTGAGTTACAATCATAATACATTTTCAGTGGAGAAAAAAAATCAAAAGCGTTTCTTAACAAGTACCTGAACAACACCCAGAACAACATAATTCATGGGTAAAGTCTGAAACCTTTTTGCACAAATTAAAAATGCACTATCATTTCCATTCTGTCTCTCTGTCTCAGTCACTGAAGATGGCATCCAAGCATAAAATATCTCCGTTGATAAACCAGAAGCCTATTCATTTCCTTCACACGTAGATGCATTTTTTTAAAGTTGGCTTTAATTTCCTTTGTCACATAAAAAAGCCATTAACAAGCAGCGCTTTAATTTGAAGAAGCTAAATGGTGTGAATTGGAACAGGCTCACACATGAAAGACAGCTACCGGGGTAAATCCAACATGTACAGATGACAAAGGACAAAAGAGTGCCTGGTCCATTCAAGCTACAAAAGCCAACTGGACAAACAGATGCATCTCCCTTCAACACTGGTGGTAGAAGAGCATCTCTGAATCACATGAGGCCTCCTTGTTCATGTAAGTAATGTAAGTCAGTTGGCTCCATGCCATCCAACACTGCTGCCAGAAGCAAGTTCCCCACTTTTACTTATGGTAGAGCCGGTGGTGAGGAACTTAGGAAAGCGATGGGAATCAACACGGCAAAGGTGGGTCCTTAGACATTATTTTCTCCATTACTGAACCTGACTCTGGGGTGACACATCTTTTGCACTGTTCTGTCTCTTTTATTCCTACCTTATGGAATACCATTTGGTGCCACAATAAGAGTGTTGGGCTTGGATTTAGGAGGTCACCTCCAGGTTCCAGTTCTTGCTTATCCATGATGTTCACCAAGTGACTTGGAGCCCCTCATTACATTCCCAGTGGCCTCAGAGACTAGGACTCAGGGCAATGGTTTCAAACTACAGGAAAAGTGATTCCATTTGAACATTAGGAAGAACTTCATGACAGTTAGAGCTGTTCAGCAGTGGAATATGCTGCCACAAAGGGTGGTGGAGTCTTCTTCTTTGGAGGTTTTTAAACAGAGGCTGGATGGCCATATGTCGGGAGTCCTGTGATGGGGGTTCCTGCATGGCAGGGGGTTGGACTGGATCATCCTTGAGGTCTCTTCCAACTCTATGATTCTATGAAATACAGGACCGCCCTCTGCAATGTAGGACACACAACCACTTCGGTACGTTCCTGCCCAGGAGATGTTCTGACTTCTTGGGCTGATATTGCATTTGTGGGCTCATTAAACAGGTTAAAATCGAATCTGAGTAGCGAAGGAGAAACCTCTAATCAGGAAATATGCCAGGAGATACACGGATTGATCTGTGCAGAAGGCAGACATCTTTTCTGCTCTCTCTTCAAAGATCATGCTAATCAATTCACAAAGCAGCCTCGGGATAACACCGTTCCTTTCATCTCTTGCCCACATAAAGTACATCTTGATGAAACGCTGCTTCTCCCAGTCATTCTCAGTGGAATATTGACTTTATGTAGAAGTCAAATGCTAACATTTGCACACTTGGCCTGTTCCTGTGATAGATCGGGGTTTTTATTAAAAAGTGAAGAAAAAGCCATTAAGGCACACTTTTTTCTCAAGTCTAATTTCTACAACCTAACATACCTGGGTTATATCCAATTTAGGAACCAATTAGGGTCAACTCACTGAATCAATAGAACTCATATTAGTGTTGACTTAATCAAGCTCATTCTTTCCAGGGTCCAGCATCTTTCTAAATCATTTGGATAAAGGAATAGATGAGATGTTGATGAAACCTATTTTATTATTTATTTATTTATTTACTTACTTACTTACTTACTTACTTACTTATTTATTGGACTTCTAAACCACCCCTCTGGCCGATGGTCACTCTGGGCAAAACTATGAAACAAGCATTCAAATTAAATAACGAATGAAAAATTATTCAATTTTAAACATGCAGATACCCTGAAACTGGGAAAGGGGAGCTAATACTTCAAAAGATAGGAAGAGGATTCAAGATGGTTGTAGGAGACTGGTAAACTGGGTCAATAAAGATAAACTATTTCAAGATGCATAAATGTAAATATCTTCATTTGAGCAGGACAGATCCGATATGCAAATAAAGAGGGATGGGTGGGACTTGGTTTCACAGCATGTGAAAAGATTTAGGGTTCTTAGATGATTTTAGGCTAAATGTGAATAAAGACTGATAAGAAAGAAAGAAAGAAAGAAAGAAAGAAAGAAAGAAAGAAAGAAAGAAAGAAAATGTGCAAGGCCTCTAATTTATAGTTCACCTTGCATCACCCTGGTCTGAATAGACTTGTTAGGTGGACGATGGCCTGAATAGGCTCGTTCAATTACAATGGCCTAGGGCAATGGTGGCAAACCTTCAGCACTCCAGATGTTTTGGACCACAACTCCCATAGTCCTTTGTCATTGGCAATTTAGGCTCGGAATTCTGGGAGTTGTGGTCCAAAACATCTGGCGTGCCGAAGGTTTGCCACCATTGGCCTAGGGTGTGTGAGAGTCCCACTTATGCAACCCTTCCCAACACCCATTGCGTATGGGTCATTAGCTATGGCCTTGCCGGTGGAGGTGCTTCTGATTTGTCTGGGGATTGATGAAACAGCCGCTTGATAAGTTGCAGATAGACTGTGCCTGAGTCCCCCACCTCTGTTGAGAGAGGGATTTTCAATACATACATGAATTGCTTCCCTGACCCCTCTTCTCAAACTACATATCTTTTCTGCCTAATATATGTACAGCTTCATCTTTGAATGAGTGTCCTTTGTCCTTCAAGTAAAGGCACACCACTGATTCTGATCCTGAGCTGTTGCCCCTCCCATGCTGGGCCATCCTATCCAGGCCACTGTCCATCTAACTAACCTATTCAGACCATGCTGGTGTGAAACCAGGGTGAACTATAAATTGGAAGCATCACACCAACATTGCTCAGACTGATGAAGCTACTTGGATGAGTAGCGAAACATTTCAGTCTTACGAGAAGAGAAGTCCAGTTGCCATGAATCAACTCCCAGATTCATCCTGGATTCTGTATATACAACACTCCTAGGGAGAAGGCGAGAAAACTTTGCATTGGTTTCCTAGCTTCAAATTTTCTATGGATGAAGCCAAATAATTGCTGTGTGTAGCCCCTCGCCTTCTTCCCCCATAAACTGGATCTGTTGTAAAGAAAAATGAGCCCAAGACTATTTCTTCCCCCTGTCAATCCAGGCTGAGAACTGGTTTCACAGTTTCTCACTTCAGTTCAATATAGGTTATACAAAGGGGGGGGACCACTTGTGAATAACTCCAGATGTATGTGCTTTGTTCACCCCTGGACAGTTTTAATCACCAATGAAATGCTAGTAGCCTACAAAATGTTGTTTACAAAGAATTTACATAACACACCTTCCAGCATGTGATTAAGTCAATTGACACAAGGTAGTGTAATAAGAATCTATTCTCTTTATTCAAACCTCTGGCAACCAAGTGGAATTTGCTGAACACATCACACAACTGTGTCTCTCTTTCATTTGTGATATGGAAAAGGCATGATGTATATATACTGTCACATAGAGCTGAAAGCACTTTCTGGGTGGTTTATAGTCTTAATTATGCATGGTACACACTACTTTACACCCCACACCCATGAGCTGGGCACTCAGTTTACTGATTGCAGAAGGATGAAAGGTGCAGTCAGCCTCAAGACAGCTACCTGGGATTGTACCCAGGTGGTTAGCAGTATCAAAATTTAAGTACAGTGGGATCCCCATATTCGCTGGGAATTGGTTCCAGGCCTTTTCGTGGATAACAAAAACCATGGATAAGAGAGAATGCAAAAAAAACCCTCAAAAGCGTTTTTTTGTGATATTAGCTTGCATTACGGCTGCTGTTTGTGACAGTAGCTTGCTTTATGGCTGCTGTTTTGTGGCTCTTTTGTGACAGTAGCTTGCTTTGCGGCTGCTGAATTATTTATTTAATTTTTTCTTCTGCCATCCATGGATGACTGAATCAGTGGTTAATGAATCAGTGGATATGGGGGTCCTACTGTACAGCAATACAGTGCAAAGAAAATACTATAGCCACTCAAGACTAGCTCTAATATTTGAGTCAGAAGATTTGCCTCAATACAAGAGGTACTGGGCTATACTAGGACTTCACCTACCTACAACTCAGTAAGTAAGAGTCATCATTTAGATTTTGTTTAATTTTTTTCCTGATATAGAGACTGCCACACATTTTGGACCTTCTGCTCCCGGTCAAAACAGGGTCTGTATAGTGTGCACTTTGATGGATAGCAACACACAAGAAGAAAGTCCTTGTCTGTGAGATGGAGAGCAGCAACAGATTCCAAATTCCCTGAGAGGAATGTCAGAATATATAATGGTACAACCCAGCATGTATGATGGAGAGCTGTTATTTGCATCAATTGGATTCTATCTGGTCCTTAAGGGGGTTTGAAGGAGTTCAACAGACAGAAGGAGTGACAGTTAAGATGAAGCTTATTCTGCTCCTTCTATTGACCAAGTAGTGGTTCTCAGTGATGCTGTTTGCTATTAGCATGTTATTCAGGAATAAAAGGTAAAGATAAAGGTTCCCCCTGCACATGCGTGCTAGTCGTGTCCGACTCTAGGGGCGGCACTCATCTCCGTTTCTAAGCCAAAGAACCAGTGTTGTGCAAGTCCATGGCCAACATGTGGCCAACATGACCAAATGCATTTCTGTGCATGGAACACTGTTTACCTTCCCGCTTTTTATGGCGGTACCTATTTATGTACTTGCATTTACATGCTTTTGGGCTGCAGGTTGGTGGGAACTGGGGTTAGCAACGGCTGCACCCGGGATTTGAACAGCCAAGCTACTGACATTGCAGCCAACAGTTTCAGCACCCTAGCCCACTGAGGCACCACACCCCTCTCTATTCAGGAATAGAGAGGGCACAAACTGACATAAGAACATAAGAAAAGCCCTGCTGGATCAGGCCAAAGGCCCATCCGGTCCAGCTTCCTGTATCTCACAGTGGTCCCACCAAATGCCTCTGGGAGCGCAGGAGAATAGATATCTGACTCCTGATACTACTCCTCTGCATCTGGCCCTTGAAATACCCCGGCTTTAAGCCTGGAGATTACACATCTCCATCATGGTTTGTAACCTGTGATGGACTTCTCCTCCAGGAATCTGTCCAATCCCCTTTTGAAGGCATCCAGGCCAGATGCCATCACCACATCCTGTGTCAGGGAGTTCCACAGACTAACAACACGCTGGGTAAATGCGCTGTTATGCAACGTTTAAAATACACATTTTATTTATTTATTTATTAGGATTGCTAATGCACGACAAAGGATAGAGTGGTGCAATAAGACTCTAGCACACCCAGTTCAAACCCCCCACTTGGTCATGGAAAGTCACTGTGGGATTGAAACTGGAAAAATCACTCCTTTAAAAAAAATTCACTTACATTGACAAACCTATTAGGGTCACAATAAATAATTTTTGAGTTGAGGGCACCAAACAACACTTATTTTTTTAAAAAAAATAGATTTATACCACTTTTTCATTTTAAAAAATCCTAGCAGGACTCAAATATGTTTTTCTTTTAGTTGATCTTGGCCAGGCATTTTAAACTTCACATAAATACATGTGACCATCTGACAGTGTAAACTTGACATCCTATATAAAACAGAAAGTTATCTCTCCCCCCCCCCCCCCACAATGAGCAACATGAACAGCAGTTTTGTGGAATCATTGAAGCAGCATACAAAGCAAATGATGTATGAAATGGAAAATTCAAACACTGCAAAATGTACAGATGTTGTCTCATGGGCAGCTGGTCTCACCTCCTTGTTTCACTTCAGGAACTGAGGCACAAACGCCACAAAAATTCACTCAAGCTAAGCTCAGTGATAACAATGTTAATCTGCGAAGGTGCTGAGCCTACAAAACCAAGGAATATATCTCCGTCTGAAAGATTTGATATTCAAGATTTGAAAAGGAATGAACAGCGGAGTCCCTGTAAGAAACATGGAGCTAGAAGCATAACTGAAGCCTTTCAAAAGTACAATGTGTGGCACAATCAGCTCTTAGGTTTTTCAAATGCTGCCATCTTGAGGACAATCAGAACTACAGCTGGGCTTTACATAAGAACATAAGAAGAGCCATACTGGATCAAGCCAAAGGCCCTTCTAGTCCAGCTTCCTGTATCTCACAGTGGCCCCACCAGATGAGTCTAGGAGCGCATGAGACTAGATATCTGTCACCTGATACCACTCCCCTGCATCTGGCCCTTGAAGTACCCTGGTTTTAAGCCTGGAGATGGCACATTTACATCATGGTTTGTAAGCTGTGATGGACTTTTCCTCCAGGAGTCTGTCCAATCCCCTTTTGAAGGCATCCGGGACAGATGCCATCACCACATCCTGTGGCAGAGAGTTCCACAATTTGAATGGATGTCCCCTAGTTCTGGTATTTTGTGAGAAGGAGAAGAGTGTCCCTCTATCCACTTTACTCATGCCCTGCATTATTTTGTACATCTCAATCATATCCCCCCCTCAGGCGCCTTTTTTCCAGACTAAAGAACCCCAAATGTTTTAGCTTTTCCTCATAAGGGAGGTGCCCCAGCCCAGTAATCTCATTAACATCTCTCCTTGCATTCCACAGGCTCCTTCTCTCTTTCCATTCGAGAGGCTCCTTTTGTACCATTTAACAGACCCCCACCTCGCCTCCTTATACTTCAAAACAAAATTGTTCCTTGAAATATATGTATGTTTATTTAGACACTTAGACACATTTAGTTTTAGACATTTAGAATACACTACCTGCTTGTTTGACCAGAGGGTGTGCTGTTCTTTTTCTTAAGTGGAAGGGGAATCTGGGAAGGGTGGAGGGAAGGAGACCATGTCCGTGGGATGGTGCAAGGGCAGCAAGCTCGGTGAGATTACTGTCATCTAGTCACTGGGTTTCTGCCAGGGATGTTTTGGGTCTAACCCTTGATTCAAGGCTGTCACACACCTCTCTTCCCCTCCGCTGCCTAGGACCACCAGCACTTCCTTCTTTGGGGTTTGGGTTGGGTCGGGGCTTAAGACTCACTTTCTCCCGTATTGGGAGGGAAAGGGAGAAGCAGGTGATGACCCAGAAGGCAAGCCGCTCCAGTGGCCCAGTGGCCTTTCTGGGCAGCCTGCCTTCCAGAAGGAGTGGAGAGTGTTGGGCAATGCTGAGAGTTCAGCCTAAACGCTGCCTTGTCTTCTGGGCAAAGGCTGCAAAACCTTTCATGGGGCAAGAGGGCGAATGGAGAAAGAAGACACCCCATCTTCAAACATCACCTGCAGAAAGTGAGGCCCCTTGGGCCTATTCCTAAGAAGCAAAAGGAGTAGGGATGGTTATAGCTGGTCATTCCGGGGGATGGGGTGATGGGAGGTGCAGGAAGGAGAAGAGGGTTTTCTCTGAAGGCTCTTGGAAGACACTAAAAGAGAATGGCCACGTTCAGAGTCAAGTCAGAGCTCAGGAGATCCTAACTCAGAAAGGACCACCAAGAGCAGTCTGAAGAAACCACCCCTGGGGCTGCCCTTTCCCTGCAACTCACGGGAGGTCTCAGATGACTCTTCTGGGCCAACACAGATGACAGCGGCAAGATGGGGGCCTCGGAGCTGAAGCCAAGGTTTGCCAGCCACTCTCACAGAACAGCTGGACCAGTCATTGGTGGGCTGAGCGGAAAAATCAATAACAGGATTTCAACCATCCCTGGCCAACCTTGGAAGCAGAGGAAGGACAGAAGACTGGGTGGTGAACACAGGTTGAGCCAGCGGGCATCGCAAGAACGCAGGGGGGAAAGGTGCCACCCACCTTCCCTGCAGAGGTGCTGTCAATCTTCTAAAAGTCGCATCATGGCAGTCGGTCACGCGCAGAAAGCATGACTGAAGAAAAAGGATTTTGCCTGCTTACAGACGGGCAGGAAAGCTGGACCAGCCTGGCCTCCAGTGGGAGGGAGTTCCAGAGTCTAGGAGCAGCCACAGCAGAGGCCCTCTCCCGTGTCCCCACCCAGAACACCTCTTAGGGATGTGGGACCCAGAGAAAGGTGTCCCCTAATGATCTTAAAATCTGGGGGCAGACTTACAGTATAAAAGGAGAGGGGGTCTATTTAGAGGGGTTGGTTCCTAATCCTTCAGGGCTTTAGAGGTACAGAACAGCCCTTTGAATTGGGCTTGGAAAAAGGATCAGCGGCCAGTGGGGCTGTTGAAAGAGAAGATTATGGGGTCCCTCCCACCTCTCCCAGTCTGGCTGCCGCATCCTCCCTGTGCTCTGTCACTAAACACGGAAGTCCGACACACGAGGGACGGAGGGAGGTTGTCCAAGCGCTGTCCCACACCTGACGTTCCACCTTCCGGGCAAGGGGATGGAGCAAAAGTTCAGGGGATCCTGCAAATCCGTTCTGGCCGTTTATTTCATGGTTCCTCATGGAGGGCAGACGGGATGGAGACACACATCTGATTGCGAGTCCCACGGCTCTGATTTCACCAGGAACCTCTAAGCTGAGGCCTGTGGTTGTTTTTGTAGCACAGCTGTCCTCACGCCAGCCTTGTGTAACTGTCCTGATGGGACACAGTAGAAGCTGAAGCCTTGGGCAGCAAGAATGCCTGGGTCAGCCGCTGCCTGGGTTTTCTTGGGCATTGCACCTGCCCTGTTTTCCAGTTTCAGGAAGTCCCTGCCTCTGTCTCTCTCCGCCCCCCACACACATACCAGCCACCAGCCCAGCCTACCTGGCCCCGGCTCCATTGCTGCAGCGTCCTCCCCCCCTCCTTGCATGTCCTACAGCAGTGTTGGCGAACCTATGGCATGGGTGCCAAAGGTGGCACTTCGACCCCCTTCTGTGGGCACCCGGCATCGTCACTTCATAGCCACCTGTATACAGGTTAAATTACTGTATTGGCACTTTGCAAAAAAAATTAGTGGGTTTTGAATTGCAGTTTGGGCACTCAGTCTCTTAAAGGTTCGCCATGCATTGTTGCAGCATCCTCCCACCTCCTTGCATGTCCTAGAGGCTTGTCCAAAGTCCAGTCCAGGGGCCAAATGCATCTGAATGGTTGGCCCCCACACCTTTTCACCTCACCAAAACTGGCCCTCCTTGCAAAAAGTTTGGACACCCCAGGCATATGATATTTGCAAGCAATCTCTCTCCCTCTTCTCACACTAAGACTGAAGCTTGTCGAGCAAGCCTTTGGAGTAATGAGCAGTCTCTATATTGTACTGACTTTCCAAGGCGGAATAAAGAGTGTGTTGTGGCCGAACTGTTGAGAAGCATGTCCTGCCAGAAAATTGCAGTATTCTGTGTTGTTTATGTTTTTCCAGAGATGTCATCACAAGACTTGTTTTTGTGCTTAAAATATTGCTGTTTATTCCGGTTCTCTCTTCATGGGCTACTTTGGTGTGACTGCAGAAACCTCTCTTATGACTTTAAGTTGCAGCCATGCAATTGCCAATGGTGATTGGTGAATCTGACCAAGGTATGTTTTTAAGACACATGTAAGCCAAAGCAAATCTTAAGAAAATCAGCTTTTTGACAGTCTGCAAGATTTGGGGAGTTCTGGCCAAAACAGCAGTAGCAGCAGCAGCAGCAGCAGCAACAACAGCAATGACAAGAAGAAGAAGAAGAAGAAGAAGAAAAGAAGAAGAAGAAGAGTGTTCCAAACTCTAAGTCCTTTTGTTGTTGTTGTTCAATTGTGTCTGACTCTTCATGACCCGATGGTGCAGAGCACACCAGGCCCTTCTGTCTTCCACTGCCTCCTGGAGTTTGGTCAAATCCATATTGGTTGCATCGATGACACCGTCCAACCATCTCATTCTCTGCCGTTCCCTTTTCCTTTTGCCTTCAATCTTTCCCAGCATCAGTGACTTTTTCTACAAGGAGTTGTAAGTCTTCATAGAATTGGTCAGTCTCAGACTCTTCAGCAGTGGCAGTTGGTGCATAAACTTGGATTACTGTGATGTTGAAAGGGCTGCCTTGGAATGTGCCGAAATCATTCTATCATTTTTTAGGTTGTATCCCAGCACTGCTTTTCTCACTCTGTTGTTGACTATGAGGGCTACTCCATTTCTTCTATGGGATCCTTGCCCACAGTAGTAAATGCGATAGTCATCTGAACTGAATTCACCCATTCCCATCCATTTAAGTTTGGTGATGCCCAAGATGTCAATGTTTATTCTTGCCATCTCACATTTGACCACATCCAGCTTACCCTGGTTCATAGATCTCGCATTCCAGGTTCCTATGCAGTATATTTCTTTTCAGCATTGTACTTCCCTTTCCCTTCCAAGCAGATGTAGACTATGTGGCTCTCTAAATGGCATTGAACTACAACTTCCATTATGCCTGATGATGACTGACTGGAGATGGAGTCCAACAGCATCTGGAGAGCAGAAGGTTTTCTTTCCACATGATTATTTCCCTTTTGAATGAGCCTATATTTGGATACCTGTTCTATGCTCTCTCAACTCTAAGGGCAATATGTAGAAAAAAAAACTGTGTTCTACCTCACTACCTCTTCCTGTGTCCTTCATTCTTTCTTTCTCTTTATTTATTTATTTATTTATTTATTTATTTATTTATTTGATTTATATACTGCAACCATCTAGCAAAAAAGCGACTCTGGGCGGTTTACAAACATATACAAAATACAAAAACTGATTAAACAACTTAAAATAGTAAATAAAAGCTAATCAATCAGACCAAATAATCAAATCATAATAATAAAAAGAACAAATAAGCAAATAAGCACAAATACAATAAATCAAAATTATTTAACAATTCAAAATAAGAACAAATGGAAAAATAAATAAATAAGTAACTAATTGAAAATTATCATAAGGCAGGGAAAAATAACAGTGTCCTAGTTATATAAGTTGTTTGAAACAGAATGATCAGGGGAGGGCAACCTATAAAGCCAAGTTTTCAGTAATTTCTTGAAGGTTTTTAGTGAGGGCTCCAGGCAAATCTCTTGGGGAACCTGGTTCCACAGGTGAGGTGTGACCACCGAGAAGGCTCGTTTTCTTGTTGATACTTTCCGAGCATCCCTCGGGGTCGGTACCTGCAGATAGTCCACCTGGCTTGAATGAGTGATCCTGGCAGTTCTTTTTGGGAGGAGCCGTTCTGTCAGATACTTTACATCAGGCATGTCCAAACTTCAGCCCTCCTGATGTTTTGGACCACAACTCCCAGAATTCTAAACTTAGATTGCAAATGGCAAAGAACTGTGGGCGTTGCAGTCCAAAACATCTGGAGGGCTGAAGTTTGGGCATGCCTGCTTTACATGTTTCTGAGACTGCATTCTTCCTTGTTTCAATTGTCCCGCAGAGTGAATGCCACCACAGTAGCCTAACAGCTCTACAAATCTGTGGATAGAGTCAGTGTTAATGATCGGGATGTCACAGTCCCTACCAAGCAGCAGGAGAAATTCCACTGTTTTCACTCCTGCGATAAGCATTCTCTGCAGGAAACTCCCTACCTCCCAAGAAATCTCACAGGCAATTCCTGTACAGAATGGCATCTTTCTGTGCAAAATTCACCATAAAGGGCATTAAGCCAAACAGCATTTGGGAATGTCCTGTGTAGAAAAGAAAAACAAGCAGAAAAAATATCCAGGAAGAAGGGGTGAAGACTGGGGTGTCATTTTGGGAGGAACTCAGGAAAGATTGATAGAAGACAAAGTCTGGGATGGAGGGGGAGAAAGAGAGAGAAATTTACTTGCATCCTTATTTCATCTTACAAAGGGTATCACAGGTATAAGTGAATAATGTTTATCTTTAAAATGCTACATACAGGCACTGAACTCTGCAGGAACTTTTTTGGGGGGAGGAGAGTATTTCTCTCTGGTTTGAGAACCTAAAAAAATTCAATCCGTCAGAACTGACAGGAAATGCAGGCCTGGAGGGGAAAAGTACAGAGAACAAGAGAGCACCTTATGATGAAGCCAGCTCGGTATTTTCTCATTTCGTAAACACGGAGCATAGCCAGTTCTCTGACTACACTTTTATTCAGCTGGGCATAAGTGCTTCTGCTTGGAAGTGCCTCTCTGAACCTCTAACAGCCGGTGACTGAAGATTCTTGCTCACCATCTGACAACAGCCATGGGTCAAAAAGGGTTTCTGATTTTCCTCCTTGTGACCATACTTCTGCTGGATCAGACCATCAGCCAGTCTTCTCATTCCAAATCCAGGAAACACAGCAAAAGAAGGGTGAAAGGTAGGTAGCCACTAAGGCACTTGATTATAGATCTATCTATCTATCTATCTATCTATCTATCTATCTATCTATCTATC